>CAUJRU010000627.1:357487-410999 GCA_963277665.1 Viscum album
AATCTTCTTTCTTTCCTTCCATGAGACATTGGATTGAGTATATAGTACTGATGGAATTTCAATTATCTCTTCCACATACCCATGTTCTTCATAGTTTAAATCTTCATTAAGAGGAGAAAACTTGTTTGAAAGAGAAACAATGTCTTGTTGATGAGACTTGACTTGTCTTGATCTTCGGTATGAGGTGTCCATGTCCCTTCTCTTCCTGTAATTGGTAGCCTTATGACCAAAGTTAGAACAACGATAACAATATCATTAGAAATTGTTTCTTCTATAAGAATTATGAAATGAATTTTTTCTCCTTTTTTGATCTTCTATATATTCTCTATTCAGATAGCTTATTGCATCTTCGCAATAAGACATGGTATGGCCCAGATATCCACAGAACTGACACTTCACGAGAGGAAATGTCTTCTCACTTTAATTTATCCTCATACCTTCTTCCTTGGGATAATAGTAAGACTGTCTATCATTTCTGAATATTTGACGATAATTTTCAGTTCTCCTTTTAGTTTGGATTGAGGGTTCCTTTTTGACACTTTAGGCAATGTTTCAACATGTTCAAATTTCATCTTATCTTTCTTTTGGATCTTTTAACTTCCAACAGTTGTTGTCTCAGCCTCACAGCCAATTCAACTCTTTCTCATGCAAGAAGGTCTTTGATCACTCAAGATTTTTCCAACCCCATCTGAACCACACATGGCTCTTGCTAGTAATTCTACATCTGAGAATCTTTAGAACTATATTTTCTACCTGGATTCTTTTGGAATTGATTTAGTCTCAAGTTTATTCCTTAGAGTAACAACTTCCTCCTCAAGACCCTCTGCAGTATTGGATTTTTCATCAAGTCTGGAGGTGAGTTCATTGTTGTCCTTTGCCTGCTCTTCAATTATCAGCTTCAGATTCACAACATCATCATTGATTTCAATTATTTTACACTCTAAAATCGAAAATTTATCCAGTCATTCAATTTCAGCTTCAAGTTGATCAACATAGTCAATTGATTCTTATAAAATTGATTTCCACTTATTGCAACTCTTACATTTAATCTTAAGCTTAGTAACTGCATCCTTAAGTTGCATCTAGGGATCTACACAAGTTCTCAGTTGTTTTTCTCCACCAGTATCTTGTGACTTTTCAACAGTGGCCATCATCGAAGCATGGTTCCTAGTATTGAATTCTGGCTCTTCATCATCAAAAAATTCATTATCATATTCTTCCTCTTCACAGAACAAACTCTTCCATTGCATTTTCTTTCCAGATTTAAAGTCTCCCTTTTTGACAAACCTTATCCGAGGATTCTTGAAGCTTTCGTCTTCACAATCTTCATCATTGATATTTCTTAAGCACTGAGAGGCAATGTGCCCAACTATTCCACAACGAAAACATGCAAGAGGTAACTTCACATTGAATTTCCCTTTCCCCTTCTGGAACTTCTTTGCAATGAGAGAAAGAATTTATTTTTCTTCTAAATATTCACCACTACTATCTTTTTAGATTTTCAGTTTATCCCTGGCCTTGAATGCCATTTTCTTGCTCACACGAGTCGTAGCGTCTTCTGGTTCGACTCTCATTTCATATGCTACCAAGTTTCTCAGTAGATCATCCAGTGAAAGTTTGGAAAGAAATCTTTCCTCACGGACTGACACCTTTGCATTATACAGAGGTGGATGTCTTCTTAATATATTCATTACAATATCAATGTCTTTGATTTCTTCACCTAGACCCCGAATTTCTCCAACCACTTCAATAATTTGATTGAAGAAAGAGTCTGCATTCTCGTCTGGATGCATATTTAGATCATCAAACCGATTGTGCAACACATGTAGTTTCACCTCCTTCACATTTCTATCTCCGTAATAAATATTCTCGATTTTATCCCACATAGATTTTGTTGAGGTGTAATTCATCACCTTTAGGTAGATCTGATCCGAAAGGGCTCTAGTAAGTGCATTTTGTTCTTTAGCATCTGAATCAAGAATTTTCCTGTCTCTTTTAGTCATAGTCAGGCCTGTTGGATCAGTGACTTGTATTCCTTGAACAATAGAAAAGGGAACTTCCATTCCAAAATATCATAGATGAGATCTCATTATATTATTCTTGATCTGGAAATTACTTCCATCGATGTGAGGTACTCCCCTGACATTGAAGGCATTCTACATGATGACAAAGGAAAGATTCAACACCAGCAACCTTTACCCTCTGATACCACTTGAAGGACCCCGGGACACCCTGAGAGGGGAGGGGTGAATCAGGGTGACAACTTTTTCTTTTAATGTGTAGGATCTTATTCCAACATTGGTAGGAACTTGTTTAACATGTATGATGAATATGATCAGAAAGAAAAAATTCACATGCACAAAGAAGTCACACCACTTTTTACATGGTTCACCACTAAGGGCTACATTCAAGGATCATACGCCGACATGTTGACGGTCATACCTAATTCCACTAATCTTCACTAGCTATGGATAACAATGTTTCAGGCACAGTCACTATGTCCCAGGCTCACTGCCTTTACAAAGGTTCAGGGATAGCTCACGGCTTCCCTCGGGTCACTCCCGTTGACTCCCCCTGGCTCACTTCCCTTGGTGAAGTCACGCTCGGTTTATAGACGTGAAGGTCTTTTCATCATTGCATAAGAATGAATCCTATGTCATATGTAGATGCTCTCTTGATGTCCAACTCTCACCAGATGATGAATCTCACTTTGGGCTGAGGGTACTGGGTGATCTTCCAGCTTTCGTGCAGCTTCAAAAGGACAGATGTACTTTAATAACCCTGGCACGCTTCTCTAAGCCCGATGCACAAGCTTCAATCCAAGCATGCAAGTCACTTGAGCGGTACAAATGTGGCACACAGTTGACATCAAACTACTTCTATGACACTGCCACCTTCAACACCAAACTTTCACGACGTTGTGCCTTTAACTCCCCAACTACCTTGGTCGCGCAGCCAACTATCGGCGCGCAGCCTCGACTTGCGCGACCCAAAACCCACTTCCGTGACTCAACCACTTTCGCGATGAGAGCTAGAAAAAACTATAAGTCATGAACTTCATTACAAATGAGGAGGGGTGGTACTCTATTTATAGGAAAACTGGACCCCCAACGCGGTGGCGCGCAAGTCTTCCCTCAGTGCGCAGGTTCCGGCACGTAGCTCATCCTCCCTAGCCTGTGTCACGCTACTCACTTGCGTGACCACACTAATACTTCCGCGACCTTATTTATTTTGCCATATTTTGATGTTATGATCTTGAAGAACAATAGTCTTGCAAGTTTCCATTACTCCTAGGCATCGGCGCACAAGTCTCTTCACGTCGCGCAGGTCACTTGCACGACCAGCCCCAAACATGCATGGCCCTTATCCCTTTGCAATTTTCCCATGTTCTGATCCTAGAAAACATATGGCATGCATGTTTCCTCTTCATCAAGTACACAGTGTGAAATTCTCCTTCCAAAAATAGTTTTCTCCATTTGTCGATTTTCAGGCCCAAAACGTTGGCAAACACTCTGAAACGGCGCCACCTTCAATACTGTTGTCTGGTTGAACTTTATAATCTCTTTGCTGGTACACATTCTGAACATCCACTGAGGATTCAAAAAAAACACAAATCATACGCCAAATCATACATATAAGACCATGGTTCCAACATATATTAAGTTTATAAACTATATAATATAAAAATACAAATTGACATGGTAAATGTCAAACTAATTAACTAAGAGTTAAAACTAAAAGATAATGTTAATATAATGACCCAAACCTATCTAATATCTATTGGTTGAATGTATTTCGACCCATCCCCACCTTATACTTTGAATAATCGACTTTGAATCCATTATAAACCGAATATGAATTTATTATAAAATAACACATTAATTTTTCTTATAGAGCCCCTCCTCCCCAATATAAAAGGACACCACCTATAACCAATTAATCACACCCCTTAAGTCTTATGGATCATCCAACCTCTTCCCAATTAATCTCCCTACATCCCTATACTACTCCTAGAAGCCTTAACTTAGTTATAAGGCACTTCAAGAGTCCTTTTTGGTTCAAACCAAATGGAGTTACCCAAATTAAAGGTAACGATTTATCTTAGCTTCTTTTCTTTTATTTTACATCTCCAACCCCTAAACTCTTATTATTATTTTATTTTGTAACAAAAACAGTATCATAAATACACTAAGATGTTGTTTTGAGAAGTATTCGAACTACACTTACACACACCTCCATCTAATGGGTGAATAACATAATGTATCTATGGATGGAAACCAAACGCCTCACAAAACGATGATTGTTAAATTATCTACTACGACATCTCATGGGGGACATTATGATGGAACTATAATTAAATATGATATTAATAATATTTATTTTATACATATGCTTCTGTAATTCCATTTTATAGCTTACCATTATTCATTTCATGCGGTATATATAAACGATAATTTCATTTGAGGAAGTGCAGACTACCGCTCCCTCAAAGTGATATTACTCATTCATACCATACATAGAATGTATAAAGGATGGTGTTAATGAACAGAAGTAACACATATAAGATATTATATTATACTGGAATAATAATATACCTATGTATCATTTGGTTTTTATTACTTTTTAAAATGAAAAATGAAATGGAAGTAGCGTTCGTGCGAACGTACGGATTACCACCTCTACGAACGTGATGAAATTTATTTCCCCATCATATCCATTCAAGAATAATTCTTGTTTGATGATTAAATGTAAGTTTTAAGGACTTGATAAAATTCTTGATATGAATAAGATACAACCTATCCATAACATACATGTCTTACGTAATGAAGCATATAAAGGACACAATTAAGTTAACACCCAAAACGATGATAATACTAAAATATTATTAAGAAATAAATATTAAAAGATCATATATGATATCATATTTATGTATATGATTCTTGTATAATGGATACACCTTCAATAATAATGTCTTCATGAACATTATGATCTCTTTGCTGGTACACATTCTGAACTTTCAATGAGTATTGACAACAAACACAAATCATTATCCATATCATGCATAGATGACCATGGTTCCAAAAATCTCCCCCTTTGTGTTTTTTGGCAATAAATAAATAAATTAAATAGATCTTTATCCATGTTCAAACCAAAAATTAATGAATCAACCCATCCAACACTCTATGTCTACGTGAGCAATGCTCGATGTAGAAAACAAGAGAGGAAGCATGAATTGGGTTCCAGTGTTTTGGAATTCTCAATGATGCCCATGAATAATTACATGATCGATGAATTCCTTCTTATCATTCTCATCCTATTAGTGACAATGAATTCGCATTGTGTCACAGGAGCATTATATGCCTGAACATTCCTTAATTTATCCCTTTCTCCCCCATTAACAATAAACCCGAATCCTGGTAATTTGTTCATTGTTCATCTCAAACAATACTCCCCCTGGATAGTATCTCCCCCACAAACCTGCATCACATCCTTAAAAAGATAAAAATAGTTAACCTAATTGGGGAGAGGGGTATTGTGTAACTTCATTATACACTGGGTGGTGGCTGAACACTGAGGTTCAAACGATGCTTCTCAAACATAGTCTCGGACAGTGGCATGGTGATGATATCAGCCACTTGCTCATCTGTTCCCACATGATCTATTCTAATCACCCCTTGTTCAACTTTTTCATTGATGAATTGATACCTAATTTTAATATGTTTCATACGGGAAGGCTGAACATGATTCTTCATAAGATCAATTTTTCTCCTGTTATCATATTAAATCACCATTGGTTTCTTTAACTCATCACCAATATCTGTTAATTGTTGCTTCATCCATAGCAGTTGAGTTCATGCCTTTGTGGCATAGATATACTCAGCTTCAGCAGTGCTAAGAGAAGTACTTTCTAGTTTTTTCTCAACTAGCCAACACATTTTTTCCCAATATAGAAGGCTCCACCACTAGTGGACTTTCTGTCTACTACATCACTAGCCCAGTTAGCATCATAAAACACTGATAATTCACTTTCCCTGCTTACAGCAAAAAATAACCCAATGTTATGTGTACCTTGAATTTACTTGAGGATTCTTTTTACTGCTACCACATGTTCCTCCTTTGGATTACTCTGAAAGCGGGCCGCAAGGCATGTGGAAAAGGTAATATCTGGCCATGTCGCTGTTAGGTACAGTAGTATCCCAATGATCCTCCTATACATGGTGGGATCAACAGAGTCCCTATCCTCATTCTTTCCCAGTTTAGTTCCAATTGCAATCAGAATTGACATTGGTTTGGATTCTTGCATATTAAACTTCTTCAGCAGCTCTCTTGCATATTTTTCCTAAGAAATGAAAGTGTATTCCTTATTTTGAATAATCTAAAGCCCCATGAAATATGTGAAATCCCCAATCATAGAAATTTCAAATTATGATTTCATGTGGTTGGAAAATTTGTCGATTGATTACTTCCTATGGCCACCAAATATGATATCATCAACAAAGACTAGAACCATGAATTGATCATTTGGAGAATTCTTCACATAGATATTGTGATCTACTCCTCCTCTTTTGAATTCCAGCTTCGTGAGATATGAATCTAGTCGTGAGTACTACGCCCATGGTGCCTGCTTCAAACCATATAGAGATTTCTTTAGTTTGCAAACCTTTGTTTCATCAGTACCCAAAACAAATCCCATTGGATGTTTAATATAGACTTCTTCTTCGAGTAAACCATTCAAGAATGAAGTCTTGGAATCCATTTGATATACTTTATATCCTCTTTGGATTTCCCTGGCAAGGAAAAGCCTGATTGACTCCAATCTAGCCACTGGAGCAAAGGTTTCTTCAACATCAATCCCTTCCATCTGGGAGTATCCTTTACATACCAGTCATGCCTTGTTTCTGATGACACTTGCATGCTCATCAAAATTATTTTTGAAGACCCATTTTGTACCAATCACATTGTGACCTTCAGATCTATGGACAAGATCCCATGTCTGATTCATGTCAATCTGAGCTAATTCGTCATTCATGGCCTTCACCAGAGATTTATCATTTGCAGCTTCTTCGAATGAGGCTAGCTCTAATAATGATAGAAATGAAGATTGCATGTTATTACTCGTCCTTCTTGTTTGAGTGGGTGCACTCCTGTCCCCAATTATGTTGGATGGATCAATATCAGCTCTTCGATTTCTCCTGTGAGGTTCATTATCATTCTCATCAGCCACAATTTATTCTTCAGATTCTTCTTCTGAGTCAACATCATGTTGTGACTGCGGAGTGTTTTGTACAACTTCCTCTATTTATGCATTCTTATTTTCTTCACGTTCACTTTCTACCTGACTTACTATCACATCAGCATATGACATCCTTGAATCATTTGTGGTTTTCTCGTCAAATATCTTAACATCACTGCTTTCCACAATCCTTCCTAAATTCTTTTTGAAACATTTGTAGGCTTTGCTATTCATTGAGTAACCAAACAAAATTCCTTCATCTGCATTGTCTCCATACTTCCATTGATTTCCTTCTTTGTTCCGGATGAAGAATTTACTTCCAAAGACACAGAAGTATTTTAAAGAGGGCTTCCTTACATGCCACAATTCATATAGTGTCTTCGTGTCACCCATATAAAGTCATGTTCGATTCTGAATGTACACTATAGCTTAGACAACCTCTTTCTAGTAATTTCTTGGAATACGAATCTCAATTAGTATAGTTCATGCCATGTTGTTCACCTATCGATTCCTACGTTCAACAACTCCATTTTGTGGTGGAGTTCTCACAGCAGCTACCTCATGCTATATCCCATGCTTCTCCAGATAATTTTCAAATTGAAAGGACGTGTATTATCCTCCATTTTTATATTGAAACACTTTGATTGTTCATCCAGTATCATTCACCGCCATTCACCGATATGTTTTCATGCAGTCAAGCACTTTTCGTTTCCTGTGAATGACTATCACACATGCCATTATACTGTAATCATCTATGAAAAGGACAAAGTTCCTTTCTCCATGAGTTCTAGACACATTTTTCATCCCACATACATCTGTATGAATCAGATCAAGAAGGTGAGATCCCCTTTTCTTCTTTGGCAGATAAGAACTGCAGACCAGCTTCCCACGAATGCAAGCATCACAAGATTTTTCACGCTCACGCTTCAGGTTGGGAATTTCCATGAAAAATATAAATTTTGATATTTTCTCCATGTCTTGTTGATTGATGTGTCCTAGTCTCCGATGCCAAAAATTGTTTTCTTCTTCAATAGTCATGTAACATACGTTTTCTTCACTATCAACCTGATACAAGTTTCCTTCTGTTCTGAATCCTTTTTTAAGTGAATTGCATGTCTTTCCCATGATAGTGCAGCATTTTGGATAAAAAGTAACTACAAGTCCCAGGTCACAGATTTGACTCACGCTGAGGAGATTATGACGTAGGCCATCTATGTAAAGGACTTTAGTCTTCTTTAGTTCTCTATTAGCTAATTCAGTAATTCCACTCCCTTTGATTTTCAGAGCTCCATCATTGCCAATTCGTACTATACCATGAACCTTCCTTCTGATATTCGTTAGGAGGCCGGCATTACCTGTCATATGAGATGAACAGCCGCTATCCAGAATCCAGGTACTGTTGTTATTTGTAGCTTTGAGGGCCACCTCTGCAAGGTTGGATTTCTCTGTCTTCTTACTTTCCTTCCATGAGACATTAGATTGAGTATATAGTACTGATGGAATTTCAAATATCTCTTCCACATACCCATGTTCTTCATAGTCGAAATCTTCATTGAGAGGATAAAACCTATTTGAAAGAGAAACACTGTCTTGCTGACGAGACTTGACTAGTCATGAACTTCGGTATGAGGTTTCCATGTCCCTTCTCTGCCTGCAATTAGCAGCCATATGACCAAAGTTAGAACAACGATAACAATATCCATTGAAAATGTTTCCTCTATAAGAATTAGGATACAAATTTGTTCTCCTTTGTTGAACTTCTATATCTTGTCCATTCAGATAGCTTCTTGCCTATTCGCAATAATACATGGTACGGCCCAGATAGCCACAGAACTAACACTTCACAATAGGAAATGTCTTCTCACTGGAATTTCCCCTCATACCTTCTTCCTTGGGAGAATAGTTAGACTGTTTTTCATTTCTGAATGTTTGAGAATAATTTTCAGTTCTCCTTTTATTTTCTATTGAGGGTTCCTTTTTTGACACTTTAGGCAATGTTTCAACATGTTCAACTTTCATCTTATCTTTCTTTTGGATATTTTCACTTCCAGTAGTTGATGTCTCAGCCTCACAGCCAATTCCACTCTTTCTCATGCAAGCAGGTCATTGATCACTCAATATTTTTCCAACACCATCTGTACCACACTTGGCTCTTTCTAGTAATTCTACATCTTAGAATCTTACAAACTGTATTTTCATCCTCGATTATTTTAGAGTTGATTCTGTCTCATGTTTTCTCCACAGAGTAACAACATCCTCCTCAGGACCCTCAGCAGTCTTGGATTTTTCATCAAGTCTGGAGGTGAGGTCACTGATGACCTTTTCCTGCTCTTCAATTCTCAGCTTCAGATCCACTACATCATCATTTCTTTTAATTATTATACACTTTACCTTCAAAAATTCATCAAGTCATTCAATTTCAGCTTCATGTTGATCAAAGCATTCAGTGGATTCTTATACAATTGATTTCCACTTATTGGAACTCTTACATTTAATCTTAGGCTTACTAACCGCATCCTTAAGTTGTATCTAGGGATCTAGAAAAGTTCTCAGTTATTTTTCTCCACCATTGTCTTCTATCATTTCAAAAGTGGCCATCATCGAAGCATGGTTCCCAGTTTTTAATTATAGCTCTTCTTCATCACATAATTCATTATCATCGTTTTCTTCTTCATAGAAAAAACACTTCCTTTGCATTTTTTTTCTAGATTTGAAGTCTCTATTTTTGAAGAACCTCCTCTGAGGCTTCTTGAATCTCTCATCTACACTATCATCATCATTGAACATTCTTAAGAACTTAGAGGAAATGTGCCCAACTTTTCCACAACGAAAACATGCGAGAGGTAACTTCACTTTGAATTTCCCTTTCCCCTTCTGGAACTTCTTTGCAATAAGAGAAAGAATTTATTTTTCTTCATAATCATCACCGCTACTGTCTTTTGAGATTTTCAGTTCATCCATGGCCATGAATACTATTTACTTGCTCACACGAGTCATAGAATCTTTTGGTTCGACTCTCATTTCATATGCTACCAAGCTGCTAAGTAGATCATCCAGAGAAAGATTGGAAAGATCTATTTCCTCAATGGCTGACACATTTACATTGTACAGAGGTAGAGGTCTTCTTAATATTTTCATTACAATATCAATGTCTTTTATTTCTTCACCTAGAACCTGAATTTTTCCAACCACTTCAGTAATTCGATTGAAGAAAGAGTCTGCATTCTCGTCTGGATGCATCTTCACATCATCAAAACGATTGTGCAACACCTATAGTTTCTCCTCCTTCACTTTGCTATCTCCTTCCTAAATATTCTCGAGTTTATCCCACATGGATTTTGCTGAGGTGTAATTCATCACCTTTAGGTAGATCTGATCAGAAAGGGCTAAAGTGAGTGCATTTTGTGCTTTAGCATCTGAATCAAGAATTTTCCTGTCTGTTTCAGTCATATCCAGGCCTGTTGGATCAGTGACTTGTATTCCTTGCACAATAGAAAATAGAACTTCAATTATAAGAGATATTAGAGGAGATCTCATTCTGTTTATCATGATCTGGAAATTACTTCCATCGATGTGAGGGATTCCCCAGACATTGACTGCATTCTCCATGACGATAAAGGACAGATTCAACACCAACACCCTTTACCCTCTGATACCACTTGAAGGACCCCGGGGCACCCTGAGAGGGGAGGGCTGAATCAGGGTGACAACATTTTATTTTAATGTGATGAATCTTGTTCCCACGTTGGTAGGAACTGGTTGAACCTGTATGATGAATATGATCAGAAAGAAAACATTCACATGCATAGATAAGACACACCACTTTTTACTTGGTTAACCACTAAGGGCTATGTCCAAGGAGCATACGCCGACATGTTGTCGGTCGTACCTAATTCCACTAATCTTCACTAGCTGTGGATTAAAAAGATTTCGGGCACATTCACTTTGTCCCAGGATCACTTCCTTTAAAAAGGTTCAGGGATAGCTCACTGCTTCCCTTGGGTCACTCCTGTTGACTCCCCCTGGCTCACTGCTGTTGGTGAAGTCACGCTTAAATTATAGATGTGAAGGTATTTTAATCATTTCATAAGAATGCATCCTCTATTGTATGAAGATGATCTTCTTATTTCCAACAATAACCAGAAGACGAATCTCAGTTTGCGCTGTGGCTACCGGGCGATCTTCCGGCTTTCTTGCAGCTTCAAAAGTACAGATGTAATTTAACAACTCTAGCATGCTTCTCCAAGCCTGACTCACATGTTTCAATCCTAGTGTGATAGTCACTTGCACGGTACAAATTCGGTTCATAGGTGACACCAAACTAATTGTGTGACACTGCATCCTTCAACACCAAACATGCATGGCATTGCACCTTTAACTCCCCAACTACCTTGGTCGCACAACCAACTATCGGTGCACAAACTCTACTTGTGCGACCCAACAAACACTTTCATGACTCAACCACTTACACGACGAGAGCTAGAAAAATATCTAAGTATTTAACTTCATTACAAATAAGAAGGGGTGGTACTCTATTTATACGAAAACTGGACCCCCTGCGCAGTGGCGCACAAGTCTTCCCTCAGCGCGTAGGTTCCGGCACGCAGCTCATCCTCCCTAGCCTATGTCGCGCTACTCACTTGCGCGACCACACTAATACTTCCGCGACCTTATTTCCTTTGCTATATATTGAAGTTATGATCTTGAAAGAAAATAGGCACAGAGGTTTACAGTCCTCTTAGGCATCAACACGCAAGTCCCTTCACGTCTCATAGGTCACTTGCGCGACCAGCCCAAAACTTGCACGACCCTTATCCCTTCTCCATTTTCCCATGTTATGATCTTGAAAAACATATGGCGCGCAATTTCATCTTCATCCTCCCTAGCCTGTTGTCTGCTTGAACTTTATGATCTATTTGATGGTACACATTCTGAATTTCCACTAAGGATTGAAAAAAACACAAATCATACTCCAAATCATGCATAGAAGAGTATGGATCCAACATATAGTAGGTTTATTAACTATATAATATAAAAATACAAAGTGACATGGTAAATGTCAAACTAATTAACTAAGAGTTAAAACTAAAAGATAATGTTAATATAATGACCCAAACCTGTCTAAGATATATTGGTTGAAAGTATTTAGACCCATCCCCACCTTAGACATTGAATAATTTAATTTGGAGCCATTATAAGATGAATATGAATTTACTATAAAATAACACTTTAGTTTTTCCTAAAGAGCCCCTCCTCCCCCGTATAAAAGGACACCACCTGTAACCAATTCCTCACACACCTCAAGCCTTATGGCTCATCCAACCTCTTCCCAATTAATCTCCATACATCCCTCTACTACTCCGAGAAGCCTTACCTTAGGTATAAGGCACTTCAAGAGTCCTATTTGGTTCAAACCAAATAGAGTTACCCAATTTAAAGGTAACGATTTCTCTTAGATTCTTTTATTTTATTTTACATCTACAACCCCTAAAAACTTCTTATTATTTTATTTTTTAACAAAACCAATATCCTAAATATACTAGGATGTTGTTTTGAGTAGTATTCAAAATACACTTACACACACCTTCATATAAGGGGTGAAGAACATAATGTATCTGTGGATGGAAACCAAATGCCTCACAAAACGATGATTGTTCAATTATCTCCTACCACCTATAATGGTGGCCATTATGATGTAACTATAATAAAATATGATATTAATAATATTTATTTTATATATAAGATTCTGTAATTCCATTTTATATCTTACCATTATTCGTTTCTTGTTGTATATATAAATGATAATTTCATTTGAGGAAGTGTGGACTACCACCCCCTCAAAGTGATATGACTCATTCATACCATACATAGAATGTATAAAGGATAGTTTTAATGAAAATAAGTAACACATATAAGATATTATATTATACTGAAATAATAATATACCTATGTATCATTTGGTTTTTATTCCTTTTTAAAATGAACAATGAAATGGAAGTAGCGTTCGTGCGTACGTACGGATTACTGCCTCCATGAACGCGATGAGATTCATTTCCCCATCATATCCATTCAAGAATAATTCTTGTTTGATGATTAAATGTAATTTTTAAGGATTTGATATAATTCTTCATATGAATAAGATACAACCTATCCATAACAAACATGGCTTACGTAATGAAACATATAAAGGAAAACAATTCCGTTAACACCCAAAATGAAGATAATACTAAAATATTATTAAAAATTCAATATTAAAAGATCATATATGATATAATATTTATTTATATTATTCTTTTATATACTAATAAAAATGATTTAAATATTATATAGGAGGTTAACCTACACTCTATCAATGAAAAGTACAAGGTAAGGGGTTTTCATCTCACTCCTTATTCACATGAGATTCATGCCATATTACCGCTATTAACTTTTTTGTGGAGTATGTACTGCAAATAATTTTATTATTTGGGTAATATAATTTAATTTATGGGTATTTAAATATTCATTGTATGATAACTCTTTCATAGAGTGTATGTTTCATATGTTACCAAATTGGTAAGCATTATTTTCACAGTTTATTTATTATATGAGGTTGTTTTTATGTAAGTATCTAATGGAAAATATTTATTATCCATGTACATGTTTCATAAAAGAGTTTTCAAATGGATTATTTTAAGGAACCTTTTTACAAAAACATCATTTCAAATGATTTAAATATTTATTATTCTAAATATTTATCGTTAATGTCCATGTATTCAAAATGGTTTGTATGGATTTATTTATATGGACATGATTTTTAATAAATGTTAATTCCTTTCAAAAGTTTCAATGTGTTATGGGTCACATTGATTAAAAATGTATTTAAATGTATTCCTTTATAATTTGTGTGACTTTATAATCTTTTCATGAAAAATGGATATTTCTCTCAAAGAATTTTACAAATCATTTTCATCTATGTCAACATCGTTTGATGGATTTTAATCTTTTTGAAGATGATTTATTATGATAAAAATATTCCATATTGTATTGAAGGTTTTGTGATATGTTTGGATATGGATGTGTTATTTTTATACCATTCATGGTTTAGGGATAAAGTATTGACATTTCTTATGACAGTTGTAATTCTAATGTTTATGTTATGTTTAGATATTTTCATATGAGGAATGCACTGGACTTATTAAGTGATGGGTGGTGCCCATTATAGCTCCTCGATGAATCGGTAGGTCTCATGAGACAAACTACTGTCTTGGCACAATGCCATGACAAAATCTTATTTGTAGTTTTGGCACGAGGCCTTGGCTACATGGTTATGATAGTCTGGCATTATGCATTCCATCATTATGAAAGTGGTTATTGATTTTTCATGTGATTATTTGACTAGTAGAATATCCATGTGAATTAGTAAATGGAATTATTTCATTTTATCTTTTCCATATTATGCTGAAGTTCATGTTTAAAAGGCTTTTGTTTTAGTTATACATTTCCTTAAATATGTATGATTATTTCTGAATGTTTCCGCTATATTGTTATCCGTACTAGGCATTTGAGCTCACCCCTTTCTATGTTTTATTTTTCCTAGGATGTGAAGAAGTAATTTCTGAATGACTTGCTGGGATAGTATGAGGGGATATGAGTGTATACTAAGAAGGCTATGTTTTTTTAGTTTTCACTTTATGATGTATTGTAATACCGATGAATGTATCTAGTGACTGCAAAGATACTAAACTAATCGTTCCATTAGGACATGATCCTTTGTGATCGTGCCAATGTTATGTTATAATGCACTAAATTTGGGTAACTAGGGCTGGGGCGTTACGGTTGGTATCATATGATGTTTAGGAAAATCCTTGGAAGCCAGATTTTGATAAAATCTGATTAGAGCACATAGACCTAAGATGGACATTGAGTATTACTATAAAAGAACTTTCTAGAATTTTGGTATTGTAGATATTTTGTGAGTTTTCCATGAAATAAATCCATGTCTGGATATGAGTAGGTAGAGGCGGCTCTGGCATAGATGTACCTAGGGGTAAAACCCGAAAAAACCTCTCTGGGCTAGACTTGAATGGGAACTGGTGCACGACAATGGGCCTTGCTACACTCTTGGTTACGACACTCCCGGTGGATATGCTTAGGATAATTTACATTTTCTTTACAAACTATTATGAAGGGTTTATGAGTATATACCTACTCAAAGAAGACATTTTTATGATTTTGTATTATAACCACTAGATGTTCAATTTATGATAAGTGTTTTACATATTTGGATTTATGTATTGCGATTCATAAACTAATCTAGTGTATGCCATTGTTTAGAAATGGAGCCTAGTGGAAGAAATGGAAACTGTATCAATGCACGCACTCCATGTAGGGATTTCCTTCCTATTCACGATAATTATAGTGGTGTTGGTGATTCAAATGGTGCTGATCAGCTAATCACCATGCTGGGACAACTCACTCGGGTTATGAATAATAACCTTACCCGTATGGGGCACCCTGATCCACAACATGAAGGTTCAATGTTAGATCGCATCATGAGGCAACAACCACCAACATTCAATGGGGGTACAAATCCACTATTAGCTGAGCAATGGATAAGTTCCCTAGAGAAAATAATTTAGGCTTTGAGGAGTCGTGAATGGGAAAAGGTTATCATGGAAGTTTACCGCCTCAATAGAGATGCTGATAATGGTAGTCATTAATTCAAAAAAAGGATGATGAAGAAGTATCATGTACTGAATGGATGGAGTTAAAAGATATTTTCATAGAAAAAAATGTTCCACATGACCATCGAGCAGATATGGAAAGGCAATTTCTCAGTCTGAGGAAAAAATAGGATGAGAATGTTGCAATGTATGATGCTAACTTTACAAGGATAGCGAGGCATGCAGCAGAATATATACATAACCCGGGGAGTAATATTGATCATTTATTTGATGTGTTAAAACCATTTCTCCATCGAGCATTTTTCTCACAATCCTTCTCGTCTTACGAAGACATAGTCTCATGTTCTATAAATACAAGAAAATGAATTCTCTAAATCTTATGAAAATAAAGTAATGTAAGAGAAGAAGAGAACGGTGGAACAAGAGACAGATAAAGGGAAAAAGGGAATGAATTATTTTCCATTATGTGATAATTGTGGGAAGAAACACCCCCTTACATGCATAAAATGAATGGGAGATTGTTACAAATTAGGAGAATAAGGTCACCAGGCTCATGATTGCAAGGGAAAGAAAGATGCTGTCAATGTTGAATGCTAAAATTGTAGAGAAATGGTGCATTAGGCGAATGAATTCCCTAAAATCCACGTAATCATATCTCAGAAAAGGACAAGGGATCAAGGCAAATATTATACTATTTTTACAGTTGATGTGGAATAATTATTGTATTTGTGTTTATGGACTCAAGGATTATATTCTAGTTATAAGAAAAATGTGATATATATAAGGATTGTACTGTAGTACTTTTTTTTTCATTAAGGTTTTAATATGACTAAGGTAATCATATTTTCAATATGTGACAATAAGATAAACTTTAATTTGTCTGGGGAATCTGATGTGACGGTTGATTTTGGTTTTTAGATACCTTTTACAGAGAGTCTGGACAGAGGTACTTTGGATAACTATAATGTTTTGTGTCGATTAAGTTGAACTTTGGATAGTATTGTTTAAGGTTAAAACAATTCTTATGTTTAATTTTTGGAACATTATGATACTATAGTTTCAGTAAAATGACATCATGCAGGTCGGGCGATAACCTGTCGCGTCGGATAAAGTTGCAGGAATTGAACCTACAACCATAGTGCGACATGCCTTTATTACCTACCACTAGCCTGCAGGAATTCCCAAGTCATTAAAAATTATTTTTCTTAATTTTATTGGTATATTTTAATGTCTGGATCCTTATACAATTAGGATAAATATAAAATTTTTGAGTTTCATTATCTTTTGGACTGAAAGATGAGTTTTCATTAGAAATATTTTCAAGGATGAAACTATACTTGTCAAGTATATATATATATATATATTTCTCTTATTCTATGATGAAAATAATTCATAAACATTAGGTAATGGTTCTTAAAACCAAAAATGTGTTATCCTAATACCTTATGTTTTGTTGAACCAATGAAATTTTAAATCATCATAGATTGTTGGATTTCAGGCCCTCAATTCTACAATTTTTTGTGACTGATGACCTCAATCACTCCCTGAAAATATTTACATTTTCCCCTAATTATGTGTCTTTATTTTCCACCAATTTTGTCCAAATTGAGATCATAATTTTTTGGTGACCCTTTCATTTCTCTTTTCCCCTTATTAAGACTAAATTTTATTAACCCAATTTCCGATGTGGGTTTTCCCACAAAGATATTTTCTATTTTCAACATTTTATTTTTGAATAACATTTTCAAATTGAGAGAACACAATTTATTGAAGGAGGGGATAATGTAACACCCCAAACTTCAACGGTACATTTCCCTTTTAATAATTCAATAGCTTGCATTGAACGTAACTTCGAGATTCTAACACACCACGACCAATCAAAGTAGCCATTATGAATAGTAATATCCACCTTTTGAAATTTTATAAATTTTATCTCTCAAAATGGACTTCATTTATAGATTCAGAATATCTAAATTATCCAAGCGTAAATGTTTTTTACTTTTCTGATAACTTTTATATTTTGATGAATAGTGAAAATTACTATATTTTATTAAAGAAAACTTTTTTAATCAAAATAATTAATAGTTTTAAATTATGAATTTTAGTGGTTTTAAAGTATTTTTAGAATATATTATTACCATTTAATACAATTTTTGTCATTGGACATAATTTCTCATTTAAACCGGAAATAAATAACTGTAAATCTTTTGATAGTTATAATCTCTTAAAACAAGTTTTTTGTTTTAACAACGGGAATTAATATTAAATTAAATTTTTCCAATTCGGAATTTTGAATTTAGAAAAATGGAATTCATATTTGGAATCAGGATGTCCAAATTTTTTAAATATGTATCTTTTATTTTTAGACATTTTGAATAATTATTTTGGTAAATATTTTTTTTACCATGGTCAAAAGGGTAAATACAATAAATAAGGGTAAAAAAATAATATTATAATAATAATAAATTGCCATAAAACGTGTCCTAACCATATTGGATGATACATGTACGACCATGGGCACATTTGGGTCGATTTTGGGACCCCATGGAGCCACTTGTAGGTGATAAGGACACATTATATTAATTAAGTTAAAGTAAATACAAAAATGACATAAGCATATATCTTTTAGAAAAACAATTTTTACAAAGGGTTATATATGTTATATTTCTGACTATAAAAATTCATTAGAAATATAATAAAATTTACTACTTAATGGGATTTTATTTATATTTTTATACATTTAATAATTAAATTTACGTATGACCCAATATGATGCAGTATTTTCCAAATTAATAAAAAAATAAAATAATTGGTATTTTAAAAGTTAAAATAAATATAATTTGAAAGTTTTGATGCCATAAAAGAATTTTATTGAATAATAATACATATTAGTATTGGTTAAATGAATTTTATTTGAATTAATAATGTTTTTATGACTTAAAAAAAATAAATTATTGAATAGTGTCAAAATTAACATAAATGATTTTTTAAAACAAATATTATATTATTAATTGATATTATTTACCTAAAAACATATGGTTCTAAAAAAGGACATATATCATGATACTTTTATCATTAATGGACCACTTGGAGGTCCTTTGGATGTATATAGTATGTTTATTAACTATATAATATAAAAGTATAATGTGGCATGGTAAATGTCAATCTAATTAACTAAGAGTTAAAACTAGAAGATAAGGTTAATATAATGCCCCAAAATTATCTAAAATCAATTAGGTGAAGTTATTTCGACCCATAACCCCCTTATACTCTTAATTATCCACTTTTGAGCCATTCGAAACTGAATACGAATTTATTATAAGATAATACTTTAAGTTTTTCCTAAAGATCCCATCTTCCCTCTTATAAAAGGGCACCACTTCTAACGAATTTCTCACACCCCTCAAGCCTTTTGGATTGTCCAAACTCTTCTAAATTAATCTCCCTACATCACTATTATTCTCCTAGAAGTATTACCTTAGGCAGAAGGCACATCAAGAGTCCTTTTTTGGTTCAAACAAACGGGAGTTACCCAAAATAAAGGTAATGATTTCTCTTAGCTTCTTTTATATTATTTTACATCTCCAACCCCTAAACTCTTATTATTATTTCTCTTTTCTAACAAAAAATAAATCCAAAATATACTAGAATATTTTTTTTAAGATGTATTAGAACTACACTTACACACACCTCTATCTAATGGGTGAAGAAAATAATTTTTCTGTGGATGGAAACCAAATGCCTCATGAAACGATGATTGTTCAATTATCTCCTACCACCACTCATGGTGGCCATTTTGATGGAACAATAATTAATTATTATATTAATAATATTTAGTTTATTTATAAGCTTATGTAATTATATTTTATAGCATACCATATTTCATTTCGTGTTGTACATATAAACGATAATTTAACTTGAGGAAGTGCGGACTACCGCCCCCTGAAAGAGATATGACTCGTTCATAGTATACATATATCATATAAAGTATGGTTTTAATGAACATAAGTAACAAATATAAGATATTATATTATAATTTAATAACAATATACCTATGTATAATTTGGTTTTTATTCCTTTTAAAATGATAAATGAAAAGGAAGTAGCGTCCGTGCGTACGTACGGATTACCGCATCCACAAACACACTGAGATACATTTCCCCATAAAATCCATTCAAGATTAATTCTTGTTTAACGATTAAAATTAATGTTTAATGACTTGATATCATTCTTGATATGAATAAGATACAACCTATCCATAACAAACACAGCTTACGTAAAGAAGCATATAAAGGAAAACGAATCAGTTAACACCCGAAATGACGATAATACTGAAATATTAGTAATAAATAAATATTAAAATATCATATATGATATCATATTTATGTATATTATTCTTGTATAATTTAATAAAAATGATTTAAATATCATATAGAAGGTTAACCGACAATCTTTCAAGTAAAATTACAAGGTAAAAGGTTTTCATCTCACTCATTATTCCCGTGAGATTCATGCCATATTACCACTATTAACATTTTTGTTGTGTATGTACGGCCCATAATTTTATTTTTTGTGTAATACACTTTAATTTATGTGTATTTACATATTCATTGTATGATAACTCTTTCATGGGGTGTATGTTTCGTAAGTTACCAAATTAGTCAGGGTTAATTTCACAATCTCTTTATTATCCGAGGTTGTTTTTACATAAGTTTTTAATGGGAAATATTTTTTATCCATGTACATGTTTCATTAAAGTGATTTCAAAGGGATTCTTTTAAGGCACATTTTTACAAAAACATCATTTCAAATGTTTTGAATATTTAATCTTCTAAATCTTTCTCATTGATGTCCATGTCTTCCAAATGATTTTTTAAGATTTATTTATATGGACTAGAATGTATTTAAAATGTTAATTCTTTTAAAAAGTTTCATAGTGGTATGGGACACTTTGATAAAAAAATGTCTTTAAATGTATTCCTTTCTAAATTCTGTGACATTAAAATCTTTTCATGAAAAAATGATATTTCTCTCAAATATTTTTACAAATAATTTTCATTCATGTCAACATATTTTGATGTATTTTAAACTTTTTGAAGATGATTCATTATGATACAAATATTTCATATTGTATTGAAGTTTTTTTTATATGTTTGGCTAAGGATATGTAATTTTTATACCATTCATGGATTAGGGATAACGTATTGACATTTCGTATGCTAGTTTTAATATGAATGTTTATGTTATGTTTAGACCTTTTAATATGAGGAATGCACTGGACATAGTAAGTGATGGGTGGTGACCGCTATAGATTCTCGATTCATCGGTAGGTCTCATGAAACAAACTAGTGTCTTGGCACGAGGCCTTGAAAAAATCATATTTTTAGTCTTTGCACGAGACCTTGTCTACGTGGTTTTGATAGTCTTGCATTATTCATTCCATCATTATTAAAGTGGTTATTGATATTTCAAGTGATTATTCGATTAGTAGAATATCCATGTGAATAAGTAAATGGAATTATTTCATTTTAACTTTTCCATATTATGCTAAAGTTCATGTTTAAAAGGTTTTTGTTTTAGTTATACACTTCCTTAAATGTGTATGATTATTTATAAATGTTTCTACTATATTGTTATCCGTATTGTGCATCTGAGATCACCCCTTTCTATGTTTTATTTTTCCCAGGATGTGAAGAAGTAATTTATGAATGACCTACAGGGATAGTATGAGGGGATATGAGTGTGGAATATGGAGACTATGTTGTTGTAGTTTTCACTTTATAGTGTAATGGAAGACTGATGAAATCATTTAGTGATTGCAAGGCTACTAAACTAATCGGTCCTTCGGGACTTTATTTTTGTGATCATGCCAATGTTATATAATAATTCACTGACTCTGGTTAACTGGGGTTTGAGTGTTACAGTTAGTATCAGATAATGTTTAATATAAATCATGGAAGATAGATTTAGATAATATCTGATTAGAGCACATAGACCTAATATGGACTTTTGAGGATTAGTATAGAAGAACTTTCTAGAATTTTGGTATTATAGAGATTTTGTGAGTTTTCCGAGAAATACATCCATGTCCGGATATGAGCATGTAGAGGAGGATCTAGCACAAATGTACCTAGGGGTAAAACCCGAAAACACTGCTTTGAGCTAGACTCGAATGGGAACTGGTGCACGACAATGGGTATTGCTGCACTCGTGGTTATGACACTCCCGGGGGATATGCTTAGGATAATTCTCATTTTCATTACAAACAATTATGAAGGGTTTTTATGTATATAATTCCTCAAAGAAGACAATTTTATGATTTTGTATTATATCCACAAACTGTTCAATTTATGATAAGTGTTTTACATGTTTGGATTTATGTATTGCGATTCATAAACTAATATAGTGTATGACATTGTTTAGAATTGGCCCCTAGTGGACGAAATGGAAACCATATCAATGAACACACTATATATAGGGATTTACCTCCTGCCCAAGATAATTATAGTGATGTTGGTGAGGCAACTGGTGCTGATCAGCTAATCACCATATTGGGACAACTCACTCAGGTTATGAATAATAACATTACCTATATTTAGTACCCTGATCCACAGCGTGGAGGATCAATGTTAGATCGCTTCATGAGGAAAAAACAACCAAAATTCAATGGGGGTACAAATCCACTAGTAGCTGAGCAATGGATAAGTTCCCTAGAGAAAATATTTCAGGCTTTGGGGAGTAGTGAAAGGGACAAGGTTTTCATGGATGTTTACCGCCTCACTAGAGATGCTGATCAATAGTGGTAATTAATTCAATACACAAAGAATGATGAGGAAGTACAAATTATGGAATGGAGGGAGTTTAAAGATATTTTCTTAGAAAAATACTTTCCTCATGAACATCGATCAGATATGGAAACAAAATTTCTCAGTCTGAAGCAAAAGGAGGATGAGAATGTCACAAAGTATGAAGATAACTTTACAAGGTTAGCGAGGGATGTAGCAGAATATATACGTAACCTAAGGAGTAAAATTGATCCTTTCTTTGATGGGTTAAAACCATTTCTCCGTAGAGCATTAGTCTCACAATCCTTCACATCATACGAATAGATAGTCTCATGTGCTATAAAGACAGAAAATGAATTCTCTAAATCTTATGACAATAAAGTAAAGCAAGAGAAGAAGAGAATGGTGGAACAAGATACATATAACGATAAAAAGGGACAGAAGGATTTTCCATTATGTAATAATTGTGGGAAGAAACACCCTGGTACTTTCCTAAAAGGAATGGGAGATTGATGAAAATGTGGAGAAAAAGGTCACGAGGCTCGTGATTGTAAGGGAAAGAAAGATGTTGTCAATGTTGAATGTTACAATTGTAGTGAAATTGTGCATTATTCAAATGAATTCACTAGGATCCATGTAAACTTACCTCAGAAAAATCCAAGGGATCAAGGCCAATCTTATTCTGTTACTACTGTTGAAGTGGAAGAATTATTGTATTTGTGTTTTTGGACTTAAGGATTATATTCTGGTTATAAGATTAATGTGATATATATAAGGATTGTACTACAGTATTTTTTTCATTACGGATTTAATTTGACTAAGGTAATCATATTTTCAGTATGTGACAATAAGATAAAATTTACTTTGTTTGGGGAATCTGATGTGACAGTTGATTTTGGAATTTAGATACCTTTAACAGAGAGTTTGGAAAGAGGTACTTTGGATAACTATAATGTTTGGAGTGGAATAATTTGAACATTGGATAGTATTTTTTAAGGTTAAAACAATTATTATGATCAATTTTTGGAATATTATTATACTATAGTTTCAGGAAAGGACATCCTGCAGGTCGGACGATAACCCGTCGCGTCCGACAAAGCTGTAGGAATCGAACCTACAACCATAGTGCAACAAGCCTTTATTACCTACCACTAGCCTGTAGGAAGTCCCTGGTAATTAAAACATATTTTTCTTTATTTTAATGGTTTATGTTAATGTTTTTATCCTTATAAGATTAGGATAAATATAATATTTTTTAGTTTTATTATCATTTGGAGTGAAAGATGAGTTTGCGGTAGAAATTAGTTGAATGATGAAACTATAATTGTCAAGTATATATATATATGTATATATATTGCTCTTATTCTATGAAGAAACTAATTCTTAAAAATTGGCTAAGGGATCTTAAAACCAAAAATGTGTTATCCTAATACCTTATGTTTTATTGAAAAATTATTTTTAAATCTTCATAGATTGATGTCTTTGAGGCCCTCAATTCTACAATTTTTTGTGACTGATGACCATAATCACTCCCGATAAATATTTACGTTTTCCTCCAATTATGTGTCTCTAATTTCCACCAATGTTCTCCAAATCAAGATCATAATTTTTTGGTGACCCTTTCATATCTCTATTCCCCTTATTAAGAAAAAATTTTATTAACTCAATTCCGGATGTGGGTTTTCCCAAAAAATATTTTATATTTTCAACCATTTATTTTTCGAAAAACAATTTCAAATTGCAAGGACACAATTTATTGAAGTAGGGGAGAATGTAACACCCCAAGCTTCCATGGTACGTTTCCCATTGAATAATGCAATTGCTGGCATTGTATGCATCTTCCACATTCTAACACAATGCGACCAATCAAGGTAGCCGTTACGAATAATAATACCAAATTTCTGAAAATTTATAATTTTTACCTCTCAAAATGGACTTTATTTTTAGATTTAAAATATTGAAAATAGCCTAGGTTAAAATTTTGGTACATTTCGGATAACTTTTATATTTTGATGAAGAGTGAAAATTACTAAATTTTAATTAAAAATAACTTTTATAATCAAAATAAATTATAGTGATAAATTATGAATTTTAGTGGTTTTGAAGTATATTTATATTTTATTTTTACCATTTAATACAATTTTGGTCATTGGACATAATTTCTCATTTAAACCGGACATAAAAAACTGACAATCATTTGAAAGATATAAGTTCATAAAACACGCTTTTTGTTTAAAACATGGGAATTAATTTTAAAATAATTTCTATCACTTCTGTGATTTGAATTTAGAAAAATGGATTCCATAATTGGAATCAGTATTTCAAAATTGTGTAAATAGATAAATTTTATTTTTAGACATTTTAAATAATTACTCTGGTAAATATTTTATCTACCATGGGTAAAGGGTAAATCTAGTAAATAAGGGTAAAAATATAATATTATAAAAATAATAATTTACAATAAAAGTTTCCTAACCTTATTGGTTGATACATTTCCGACCTAGAACATCTTTTGGTTGATTATGGGACCCCATGGAGCCACTTGTAGGTGATATGGAGACATTATATTAATTAAGTTAAAGTAAATACAAAAATTACATAAGCATATATATTTTAGAAAAACAATTTTTACATAGGGTTATATATGTTATATTTTTTACTATAAATATTAATGATAAATCTAAAACGATTTCCTACATAATGTTATTTTACTTATAATTTTTAAAAATTTAATAACTAAATTTATTTGTGACCAAATTATTATGCAGTATTTTCCATATTAATGAAAGAATCTAATAATTGGTATTATAAAAGTTATCATAAATATAATTTGAATGTTTTGATTCCATTTGATAATTTTATTGGTAATAATTACCTGTTAGGAGTGGTTAAATGAATTTTATTTGAATTAATAATAATTTTTTTACTTAAAAAAATCAATTATTGAATTGTGTCAAAATTGACATAAATGGGGTTTTAAAATAAATATTATATTATTAATTGATATTCTATTCCTAAAAATATAAGGTTAGGAAAAAGGACTTATATCATGATATTTGTATCATTAATGGACCACTTTGTGGTCTCTTGGATTTATATAGTATGTTTATAAATTATATAATATAATAATACAAAGTGACATGGTAAATGTAAAACTAATTAACTAAGAGTTAAAACTAAAATATAAGGATAATATATTGAAAAAAACCTGTATAAAATCTATTGGATGAAATTATTTAGACACATATCTACCTTAGTCTTTGAATAATCTTATTTGGATCCATTAGAAACCGAATATGAATTTATTATAAAATAATACTTTAAGTTTTTTCTAAGGATCCCCTCCCCCCTTATAAAAGGAAACCACTTATAACCAATTACTCACACCCCTCAAGCCTTTTGTCTCGTCCAGATTCAGATAAATTAATCTCCCTAAATCCCTGTCCTCCTCCTAGAAGCCTTACCATAGGAAAAAGGAACTTCAAAAGTAATTTTTGGTTCAAACCAAAGGGAGTTACCCAAATTAAAGGTAAAGATTTCTCTTAGCTTCTTTTCTATTATTTTACTTCTCCAACCCCTATACATTATCTATTATTTTATTTTGTAACAAAAACAATATCATAAATATACTAGGATATTGTTTTGAGAAGTATTCAAACAACACTCACACACACCTCCATCCAATGGGTGAAGAACATAATGTTTCTGTGGATAGCAACCAAACGCCTCACGAAACGATGATTGTTCAATTATATCCTACCACCTCTCATGGTGGCCATTATGATGGAACTATAATAAAATATTATATTAATAATATTTATTTTATATATAAGCTTCTGTAATTCCATTTTATAGTATACCATTATTCGTTTCTTGCTGTATATATAAACGAAAATTTCATTTGAGGAAGTGCGGACTACCGCCCCCTCAAAGTGATATGACTCGTTCATACCATACATAGAATGTATAAAAGATGGTGTTAATGAACATAAGTAACACTTATAAGATATTATATTATACTAGAATAATAATATACCAATGTATCATTTGGTTTTTATTCCTTTTAAAATGAAAAATGAAATAGATGTAGCGTTCGTGTGTACATACGGATTACCGCCTCCACGGACGCGATGAGATTCATTTACCCATCATATTCATTCAAGAAAAATTCTTGAGTGATGATTAAAAGTAATTTTTAAGTACTTAATATCGATCTTGATATGAATAAGATAAAACCTATCCATAACAAACACGACTTACGTAACGAAGCATATAAAGGAAAACGAATGAGTGAACACCCAAAACGACGTTAATACTAAAATATTATTAACAAAGAAATATTAAAAGATCATATATGATATCATATTAATGTATATGATTATTGTATAATTTAATAAAAATTATTTAATTATTATATAGGAAGTTAACCTAAGCACTATCCTGGAAAAGTACAAGGTAAGGGTTTTTCATCTCACTCCTTATTCCCGTGAGATTCATGCCATATTACCAATATTACCTTTTTGTGGTGTACGTACTTCCCATAATGTTATTATTTGTGTAATACACTTTAATTTATGTGTATTTTCATATTCATTGTATGATACCTCTTTCATGGGGTGTATGTTTCGTAAGTTACCAAATTAGTAAGGGTTAATTTCACAATCTCTTTTTTATCTGAGGTTGGTTTTCTGTAGGTATCTAATTGGACATATTTATTATCCTTGTCCATGTTTCATGGAAGAGTTTTCAATGGGATTATATTAATCACTTTTTTACAACAACATCATTTCAAATGGTTTAAATATTTATTCTTCTAAATCTGTCTCATTTATGTCCATCTCTTCAAAATGGGTTTTATGGATTTATTTATATTGACATGAATGTTTTTAAAATGCTAATTCCTTTCAAAAGTTTCAAAGTGGTTTGGGGTAAATTGATTAAAAAATTTCTTTAAATATATTCATTTATAAATTGTGTGACTTTAAAATGTTTTCATGAAAAAGGGATATTTCTCTCAAAGAGTTTTAAAAATCATTTTCATCTATGTCAATATACTTTGATGGATTTTAAACTTTTTGAAGATGATTTATTATGATACAAATCTTCCATAATGTATTGAATGTTTTGTGATATGTTTGTCTATGGATATTTTATTTTTTTACCATTCATGGTTTAGGGATAAATTATTTACATTTCGTATGGTAGTTTTAATACAAATGTTAATTTTATGTTTAGACCTTTTCATATGAGGAATGAACTGGACTTAGTAAGTGACAGGTGATGCCCACTATAGCTCCTTGATGAATTGGTAGGTCTCATGAGACAAACTAGTGTTTTGGCATGAGGCCTTTACAAAATCTTATTTGTAGTCTTTGCACGAGCCCTTGGCTACTTGGTTATGATAGTCTAGCATTATGTATTCCATCATTATGAAAGTGGTTATTGATATTTCATGTGGTTATTACATTAGTAGAATATCCATGTGAATAATTAAATGGAATTATTTCATTTTACCTTTTCCATATTATGCTGAAGTTCAAGTTTAAAAGGCTTTTGTTTTAGTTATACATTTCCTTAAATGTGTATGATTATTTTTGAATGTTTCCGCTATATTGTTATCCTTACTAGGAATCTGAGCTCACCCCTTTATATGTTTTATTTTTCCTAGGATGTGAAGAAGTAATTTATAAATGACCTACAGGATAGTATTACGGGATATGAGTGTGGACTATGGAGACTATGTTGTTGTAGATTTCACTTTAGGATGTAATGTAAGACTGATGAATGTATCTATTGATTTCAAGGCTACTAAACTAATCCATCCTTCAGGACTTGATCTTTTGTGATCATGCCAATGTTATGTAAGAATGAACTGACTCTGGTTAACTAGGGTCGGGGCATAATAGTTGGTATCAGAGGAAGTTTAGTACAATCCTTGGAAGCCAGATTTAGATAAACTCTGATTAGAGCACATAGACCTAAGATGGACAATGGGGATTAGTATAGAAGAATTTATTAAATTTTTTTGTATTGTAGATATTTTATGAGTTTTCTGAGCAATACAACCCGATCTAGATTCGAGAAGGTAGAGGTGGCTTTGGCACAGATGTACCTATGGGTAAAACCCGAAAACACCGCTTTGAGCTAGACTCGAATGGGAACTGGTGCATGGAAATGGGCCTTGCTACACTCTTGGTTACGACAATCCTGGGGGATATTCTTAGGATAATTCTCATTTTCGTTACAAACCATTATGAAGGGTTTACAAGTATATACTTACTCAATGAATAAATTTTTATGATTATGGATTATATCCACAAACTGTTCAATTTATGATTAGTGTTTTACATTTTTGGATTTATGTATTGCGATTGATAAAATAATCTACTGTATGCCATTGTTTAGAAATGGAACCTAGTTTAAGAAATGGAAACCATATCAATGCATGCACTCCATGTAGGTATTTCCATCCTGCTCAAGATAATTATAGTGGTTCTGGTGATGCAACTAGTGCGGATCATCTAATAACCTAAATGGGACAACTAACTCAGGTTATGAATAATAACCTTACCCATATGGAGCACCCCTATCCACAGCATGGAGGAAAATGTTAGATATATTTATGAGGAAACAACCACCAACATTCAATGGGGGTACAATTCCACTAGTAGATGAGCAATGGATATGTTCCCTAGAAAAAATATTTCATGCTATGGGGAGTAGTGAAAGGGAAAAAGTTATCATGGTAGTTTACCACCTCACTGGAGATACTGATCAACATTGGTCATTAAATCAAAACAAAAAGGATGATGAAGAAGTATCAAGTATGGGATAGAGAGAGTTTATAGATATTTTCTTAGAAAAATACTTTCCTCATGACCAATGAGCAGATATGGAAAGGCAATTTCTCAGTCTGAGGCAAAAGGAGGATGAGAATGTCACAAAGTATGAAGCTAACATTACAAGGTTAGTGAGGCATGCAACAGATTATATATGTAACCCTAGGAGTAATATTGATCAATTTTTAATGGGTTAAAACCATTTCTCCGTCGATAATTAGTTTCACAATCCTTCTCTTCATACGAAGACATAGTCTCATGTGCTATAAAGTCAGAAAAGGAATTCTATAAATCTCATGACAATAAAGTAATGCAAGAGAAGAAGAGAACGGTGGAAAAAGAGATAGATAAAGGGAAAAATGGAAAGAAGGATTTTCCATTATGTGATAATTGTGGGAAGAAACACCCCGATAGTTGCTTAAATGGAATGGTATTTTGTTACAAATGTGGAGAAAAAGGCCACCAGGCTCATGATTGCAAGGGAAAGAAAGATGTTGTCAATATTGAATGCCACAATTTTAGAGAAATGGTGCATTATGCAAATGAATTCCCTAAGAACCAAGTAAAATTACTTCAGAAAAGGCCAAGTGATCATGGCCAATCTTATGCTGTTACTACAGTTGAAGTTGGATAATTAATGTATTTGTGTTTTTGGACTCAAGGATTATATTCTGGTTTTAAGAATAATGGGATATATTTAAGGATTGTACTGTAGTACATTTAGTTTTCATTAAGGTTTTAATATTACTAAGGTAATAATATTTTCAGTATGTGACAATAAGATAAACATTACTTTGCCTGGGGAATCTGATGCGACGATTGATTTTGGAATTTAGATACCATTTATAGAGAGTCTGGATATAGGTACTTTGGATAACTATAATGTTTGGAGTGGACTAAGTTGAACAATGGATAGTATTTTTTGAGGTTAAAAAAATTCTTATGATCAATTTTTGGAATATTATGATACTATAGATTTAGGAAAAGGACATCCTGCAGGTCGGGTGATAACCCGTGACATCAGACAAAGCTGTAGGAATCGAACCTACAACCATAGTACGACATGCCTTTATTACCTACCATGATCCTGTAGGAAGTCCCTGGTCATTAAAAAGTATTTTTCTTCATTTTAATGGTATATGTTAATGTTTGGATCCTTATAAAATTATGAAAAATATAATATTTTTGAGGTTTATTATCTTTTAGAGTGAAAGAAGAGTTTGCGGTAGAAATTATTTAAAGCATGAAACACTACTTGTAAAGTATATATATATATATATATATCAAATTCTATGATGAAACTAATACATAAACATTAGGTAAGAGATCTTAAAACCAAAAACGTGTTATCTTAATACCTTATGTTTTTTTTGAACCAATGATATTTTAAATCATCATAGATTGATGGCTTTGAGGCCCTCAATTCTACAATTGTTTGTGACTGTTGACCTCAATCACTCCCTATAAATATTTAAATTTTTCGTCAAATTATGTATCTCTAATTTCCACTAATGTTCTCGAAATCGAGATCATAATTTGGTGGTGACCCTTTCATTTCTCTTTTCCCCTTATTAAGACTAAATTTTATTAACCCAATTTCCAATGTGGGTTTTCCCATAAAGATATTTTCTATTTTCGACTTTTTATTTTCGAAGAAAAATTTAAAATTGTGAGGACGCAATATATTGATGGAGGGGAGAATTTAACACCCATGTCTTCCACTGTACGTTTCCCTTTGAATAATGGAATAGCTTGCATTGTACGCAACTTCGAGATTCTAACACACTACGACCAATCAAAGTAGCTGTTATGAATAGTAATACCCACTTTTTGAAATTTTATAATTTTTATCTCTTAAAATGGACTTCATTTTTGGATACAAAATATTGAAATTAGCCTAGGGTAAAATTTTGGTACTTTTCAGATAACTTTTATATTTTGATGAATACTGAAATGTACTAAATTTTAATTAAAAACAACTTTTTTAATCAAAATAATTAATAGTGATAAATTATTAATTTTAGTGGTTTTAAAGTATATTTAAAATATATTTTTACCATTTAATACAATGTTTTTCATTGGACATAATTTCACATTTAAACCAGACATAAAAAACTATCAACCTTTTGATAGTTATTATATCTTAAAACACGCTTTTTTTTACAACGAGAATTAATTTTAAATAAATTTCGGGCACTTCTGTGTTTTGAATTTAGAAAAATGGATTCCATATTTAGAATCAGGATATCAAAATTTTGTAAATAGGTAACTTTTATTTTTAGACTTTTTGAATAATTATTTCGGTAAATATTTCATTAACCATGGGTAAAGGATAAATCCGTTAAATAAGGGTAAAACAATATATTATAATAATAATGAATTACACTAAAACGTGTCCTAACCTTATTGGTTGACACATTTCCGAACATGTGAATCTTTGGGTCGATTTTGGGACCCCATGGAGCCACTTGTATGTGATCAGGACACATTATATTAATTAAGTGTAAGTAAATACAAAAATGACATAAACATATATATTTTATCAAAAGAATTTTTACGTATGGTTATATATGATATATTTTCGACTATAAATATTCATTAGAAGTATAAAATGATTTCCTACATAATGGTATTTTATTTATAATTTTTAGACATTTAATAAGTAAATTTATTTATGACCAAATAAGGATGCAGTATTTTCCATATTAATGAAGGTATCACATAATTGGTATTATAAAAGTTAAAATAAATATAATTTGAAAGTTTTGATGACATAAAAGAATTTTATTGGTTAATATTACTTGTTATTATTTCTTAAATGAATTTTATTTTAATTATTAATGTTTTTATGACTTTATCAAAAATCAATTATTGAATAGTGTCAAAATTGACACAAATGAGTTTTTAAGACAAATATTTTATTATTAATTGATATTATATTCCTAAAAATATATGTTTCAGAAAAAGTACATATATAATGATATTTTTAACAATAATGGACCACTTGGATGTCTCTTTTATGTATATAGAATTATTATTAACTATATAACATAAAAATTAAAAGTGACATGGTAAATGTAAAACTAATTAACTAAGAGTTAAAACTAAAAGATAAGGTTAATATAATGACCCAAACTAGCCTAATTATATTGGTTGAAATTATTTCGACCCAAACCCACCATATACTTTTAATTATCCACTTTGGAGCCATTATAAACTGAATATGAATTTATTATAAAATAATACATTATGTTTTTCCTAAACAGCCCCTCCTCCCCCTTATAAAAGGACACCACTTCTAACCAATTCTACACACCCCTAAATACTTTTAGCTCGTCCAAACTCTGCCCAATTAATCTCCCTACATCCCTCTCCTCATCCTGGAATCCTTACCTTAGGCATAAGGCACTTCAAGAGTCCTTTTTGGTTCAAATTAAAGGGAGTTATCCAAATTACATGTAACGATTTCTCTTAGATTCTTTTCTTTTATTTTTCTTCTCCAACCCCTCAACGCTTCTTATTATTTTCATTTGTAAAAAAACATTATCCTAAATATACTAGGATATTTTTTCGAGATGTATTTGAACTACACTTACACACACCTCCATCTAATGGTTGATGAACATAATGTTTCTGTGGATGGAAACCAAACACCTCACGAAACGACGACTGTTCAATTATCTCCTACCACCTCTAATGGTGGCCATTATGATGGAACTATTATTAAATATGATATTAATAATATTTATTTTATATATAAGCTTCTGTAATTCCATTTTATATAATACCATTATTCATTTCATGTTGCATATATAAACGATAATTGCATTTGAGGAAGTATGGTCTACCGCCCCCTCAAAGTGATATGACTCGTTCATACCATACATAGAAGGCATAAAGGATGGTGTTAATGAAATTTAGTATCACATATAAGATATTATATTATACAGGAATAATAATATACCTATATATCATTTGTTTTTTATTCCTTTTAAATTGAGAAATGAAATGGAAGTAGCATTCGTGCATACGTACAGACTACCGCCTCCACGAACGTGATCAAATTCATTTACCCATCATATCCATTGAAGACTAATTCTTGTTTGATGATTAAGAGAATTATTAATTACTTTATATCATTCTGGATATGAATAATATACATCCTATCCATAACAATCACAACTTACGTAACAAAGAATATTAAGGAAAACAAATCAGTTAACACCTGAAACGATGACAATACTAAAATATTATTAACAAAGAAATATTAAAATATCATATATTATATCATATTTATGTATATGATTCTTGTATAAATTAATGTAAATTATTTAACTATTATACATGAGTTTAACCAACACGCTATCATAGAAAAGTACAAGGTAAGGGGTTTTCATCTCACTCCTAATTCCCGTGAGATTCGTGCCATATTACCACTATAATATTTTGTTTAGTTTATGTACTGCCCATAATTTTATTCTCTATGTAATACACTTTAATTTATGTGTATTAACATATTAATTGTATGATACCTCTTTCATTGGGTTTATTTTTCGTAAGATACCAAATTGGTAAGGGTTAATTTCCCAATCTCTTTATTACCCGAAGTTGTTTTTACGTAAGTATCTAATGGGAAATATTTATTTTCCATGTCCATGTTTCATGATAGGGGTTTCAAATGGATTATTTTAAGGAACTTTTTTACAAAAAACATCATTTCAAAATATTTAAATATTTATTCTTCTAAATCTTTCTCATTAATGTCCATGTCTTCAAAATGGGTTTAAGGATATATTTATATGGACATGATTGTTTTTAAAATATTAATTCCATTCAAATGTTTCAAAATGGTATGTGAAACTTTGATTAAAAAATTTCTTTAAATGTATTCCTTTCAAAATAGTGTGACTTTTAAATGTTTTCATGAAAAATGTATATTTCTCTCACAGAGTTTTACAAATCATTTTCATCTATTTCAACATCCATTGATGGATTTTAAATTTTTTAAATGTAATTTATTATGATACAAATCTTCCATATTGTATTGAAGGTTTTGGGATATGTTTCACTATGGATGTGTTATTTTTATACTATTCATGGTTTAGTGATATAGTTTTGACATTTCGTATGCTAGTTTAATACGAATGTTTATGTCATGTTTTGAGCTTTTCATATGATGAATGCATTGGACTTAGTATGTGACAGGTGGAGCCTGCTATAACTCCTCGATGCATCGGTAGGTCTCATTAGACAATCTAGTGTCTTGGAACGAGGCCTTGACAAAATATTATTTGTTGTCTTCTCACAAGGCCTTGGTCACGTGGTTATGATAGTCTATCATTATGCATTCCATTATTATGAAAGTGGTTCTTGATATTGAATGTGATTATTAGATTTGTAGAATATCCATGTGAATAAGTACATGGAATTATTTAATTTTATCTTTTCCATATTATGCTAATGTTCAAGTTTAAAAGGATTTTTTTTAGTTATACATTGCCTTAAATGATTATGATTATTTATGAAAGTTTCCTCTATATTGTTATCCTTACTGGGCATCTGAGCTCACCCCTTTCTATGATTTATATTTTCCAGGATGTGAAGAAGTAATTTATGAATGACCTTTAGGGATAGTATGAGGGGATATGATTGAGGTCTTTGGAGACTATGCTATTGTAGTATTCAATTTATGATGTAATGTATGACTGATGAATGTATCTAGTGATTCAAAGGCTACTAAACTAATCAGTCCTTTGAGACTTGATCATTTGTGATCATGACAATGTTCTGTAATAATGGACTGAATTTGGGTAACTGGGGTCGAGGCATTACCAATGTAATTAATTTGAATCAATTTATAAAAAATTTAGATATATAAAAATTTTATAGAAATTTTCACCATGTTTTACCCACCTCAAAATAGAATTTTCAAATTCACATAAAACATAATTTTACCGCTTCTATGAGTGGTATTTCATGAACCTTAGATACACTGTTGATATCAAAAATTAAATTTTGGTTTAATGAGATGAAAATATGTTTTTGTGAATGGTATCTTTTTTATTTTATTTACCAATGTTAAAAGTAAATAATTCAATTAAGGGTAAAAATGATATTAATATTACCCTAAAAAATGTCCTCATTCTATTGTACAAGTGTATCTCGACCAAAAAAACCTTAGGAAAAAAATATTGTCTTCTAGGTCTACGTGTATTAGATTAGGACATTTATTATTATTTAATTCAAAGAAGTGTTAAGAGAGTTAAAGTCACTGTTTAATTACTAAAACATTTTTAATATAGGGTTATACATTAGATAAATTTGATTATAAATATTAATTATAAGGAAAAATATATTTACTACATAATTTTATTTTCTTTATAATTTCTATACATTAAATCATTTAATTTATTTAAGACACAATGGTGATGCAGTAATTATCAAATTAATGAAATATTAAAATAAATGATATTATAAATATCCAAATATATGTAATTTGAGACTTTTGTGAATTAAACTAATTTTCTATGTTATTATGACATATTATTAGTTGTTATATGAATTTTTTTTGAATTAATAATGCTGTTATGAATTTATAAAAACAAAAAACCCAATAGTGTCAAAATTTACATAAAAGAGTTTTTAAAGGAAATATTATATTATTAATTGATATTCTATTCATAAAAATATAAGGTTCGATCAAAAGACCTAAATAATGATGGGTTTATCATTAATGGATCACTTGGGGGACTCTTGGATGTTTATCGTATGTTTGTTAACCATATAATATAAAAATACAAAGAGACATGGTAAACGTCAAACTAATTAACTAAGAGTTAAAACTAAAAGATAAGGTTAATAAAGTGACCCAAACCTTTCTAAAACCTATTGGTTGAGTTGTTTTCGACCCATCCCCACCACATCCAAGAAATAAATCTATTTTTATCCATTAGAAACAGAATATGAATTTATTATAAAATAATATTTCTAGATTTTCCATAGGTGCCTCTCACCCCTCCTATAAAAGGGCACTCCACCTTCTCGCTAATTCATACCTTCAAAGACATTTGTATCCACCAAAACCTGACCAAATATTCTCTCAGCTACCATCACATCATCCTAGTGTCCATACATTGATCCAAAATCCAACCTAAGGTTCCATATTAATCAAATCAAAAGGAAATACCCGAAGAAGAGGTAATGATTTCACCACCAACTTTCAGGTTCGTTTTTCTTCAACTTCTCCTTTCTTTGTTATTTCCATTATAAAATAATAGCTCCAATATCTTATATATATTGTGATGTTATTATAAATATCGTACAACCATAATAAGTATTCTATCCATCCGTTGAATGACATGTCACCATATGTGTGTAAGTACAACTTACCGTCTCCACATCGTGGTGTAATTGTTATTCAAAACATTTTTAATTGGATGGGTATGACAATGATGTGTAATCTATGTAAATAATAAATATAACATGATAATGATTCTGTATATATGATATAACATCCAATTATATATTACTTTAATATCAAAAGAATGATATTGTCGCTCGTGCGTACGTACGGACTACCATCTCCCCGAATGCGATGAGATTGATTCCCCATCGTATCAATTCAAGTATAATTCTCATTTGATGATTAAAAATATTGTTCAAGAACATGATATAATTCTGTATATGAATAATATAAAACCTATATATAACAAACACGGCTTATGTAACAAAACATATGAAAGAAAACAAGTAAGTTAACACCCGAAACGATGATAATACAAAGATATTATTAACAATAAATGTTAAAAGATAATATATGATATCATATTGTTTTATATGATTCTTGTATAATTTAATAACAATTATTTCACCATTATACAAGAGGTTAACCTACCCTCGACCTAGGAAAAGTAAAAGGTAAGGTTTTATTTCACAATCTCTTCATTATCCAAGGTTGTTTATAGGTAATTATCTATTTGGACCTCTATATCATCCACATCCATGTTTCTTAAAAATATATTTCAAAACATTTTTACTATTTACTAGAAAATGGGTTAATGTCATTTATAACCTTTTGTTTTTTGAATGGAATCATTCTATTTTTTCCCAAAGAAGGTACTTTTTGACCTTTTCGGCAAATTTAAGGTAAGAATGTTTTTTAATTTATATGGTGGGTGTGGCTATTTTCCACCATTATAACATCATCAAAGCTTCCCATACAAGATTATAAGAATATGTTCAAAATAAATGTTTTATTTATAATTATGTGACTCTTAATTAATTTCAAACTATAAAGTGATATTTCTCTAAAAAGGGTTTTGATTTCATCTAAGTCAACATCCTTTGATGGATTTTAAGCTTATTTGACGATGATTTATTATAATACAATAGTCCATATTGTATTGAATGAGTTATGATATGTTTGACTGTGGATGTTCTATTTTTATACCATTCATAGTTTATGGTTAATGTATTGACATTTTTTATGCTAGTTCAAATAAGAATATTTATGTTATGTTTCAACCTTTTCATATGAGGAATTTATTGGACATAGTAAGTGATGGGTGGAGCCCGCTATATCTACTCGATGCATCAGTAGGTCTCATGAGACATGTAGACGTGGAATTGGCTGAGGCCCTTTCCCAATTTCATATATGGTTTTGGCCGAGGTCTTAATCATTTTTAGACTTCTTGGCCGAGGCCTTGACAAAATATTTCGGAAATGTACGACATTATACATTCCCTCATTATGGAAATTATATTGATGGTTCATGTGGCCATTTGACTATTAGAATGCCCATGACTATGTTTTATTATGGGATTATTTACTCAGATCATATTATTTCCATAAATGTATTCATGTTTATTATTGGTAATGGCATGTGGTTTCAATTTTTCACCATGCTCAATATTTATGTCATTTTCCACTGTACTACATACCGTTTCTGAGCATTTGACCTCAACCCTTTCATATGTTTCAATTTACCAGGATATGAAGAAATTAGTTATGAGTGACCTGCATGCATAATCTAAGAGGATTGGATGTTTCTAATGAAAAATATTTGTGTTGTATTTCTTGTTAAGCTGTAAAGTTGAACTTATGTAAGAATCATTTTTCCAATAATAATAAACTAGTCGGTATTTCAAGACATGACTTACTTTTGATCATGCAAATGTTATGTAATAATGTACCAACTCTCGGTGACAAGGGTCGGGGCGTTACATGTATAATCATGTAACATGCATATCAATAAGATACAAAATTATATTAACCAAGTTGATTGTATAACTTATGCCTTGGTTTTATAAAATTTCAATGTTTATATAGATTGTCTAAACATTGTCCTAATTCTATATCCATAGGTTCAAGAACATCACCAAATTCAATTGAAAATTGTAGATGTTGGGGAATTAGGCATTGGAGATATTTTTTCATATTGAATTTAGTTTTAATTCATACATCAATTTATTTTTTCACTTCACCATGAATTTTTTATTTCTTTTATTTTTCTCAATTCTTTTTTATGGAAGCATCTTTTTGCACTGGTCCTATTTATTATGCCGATTTTTTTATCTTGGTCATTGTTCTTGGTGGCATGCTGGAAATCTTTTTTTTATTGGGTTTACTCCAAACAACACTATTTATTTTCTATGGCTTCTTCTTATAATCAATAATTCAATGTGTATTCATATTTTGTTTTTGTGGCACCTGTTATTTTACCCCATTCATAGTGGCATCACCTAATTCACCATTTTTTTCAAGGTAAATCCCCGTGTAATGGGGTTTCATTGACCCAACCCAGTGTCTCTATAGATCATGGTCTATAATCTCTCTATTTTATTTTTTTCCTTGTTTTCCTAGGAAAATACCTATCACATCATTCATTCCACTACCTCATCATAACTCTATCCGTGGTTGTTTATCCCACTCGGCCTCCACTTGTGAACATTGTGTGGTGGAGGTGATGTCCCTACCTATTGGAAGAAGCATAAACCATTATACAAAAATTCTTGGAACATAGAAGGAGGAGTTCATGGATCCACCATCAGGTCCTTGAGAACCCACATTCAATTCCAGCTCTAAGAGATTAGGATTTTCAGGACAAGTTGTTATCTAACATTGTATGTATAAAATTTGATGTTTCATTCTCCTTTGATACTTGTAAATATTGTTGACAGAGTCCCTATTATTTAATTTCATTCAATATTTTTTTATATTTTTAGCAATTTTGTTACCTATTTTGAGTATTAATAAAATGTTTGAATGGGTGGTGTTTTTGTTGAGTACATAGGTCCCCATAAGACTGAAGAATGTTAAATACATGTGTTCGTTACTATTTTCATCATTTCCTTTAATTTCTTCAAATAATTTTTTATTACCATTTTTTACCACAATATTATAGATTCAATCAATTTAAAAGTCTGGTTGTCAGATTATGTTTCAATCACATGTCACCAACAATATCAATTCTATACTTTTGGCTTTGAAAAATAGATTACCCTCACACCTCGAGTAATACCTCACTACCACCAAAAAAACCGTAGTATCATTAATATATCCTTGAAATTAATATTAGGGACACTAGATATATATCATATCATTGAAATGAATATTTTTAATGGATTTTTTGAATGGTTGTTTAATTTAGATCATCCTAGAAGGATGTTGACATTGGGTGACATTTTGACCATGTCCTTATTGGCGTCTATCATGACAGGTAAGTTTTGTAACCAATTTTATGTCTCAACATTTTTTGAGAAAAAAGTATTTTATATTACCGATTCAGTTTTTTAAAATTCATATATAATTTATATAGAGGGTCTCATATTTCCCATAATAAATGTCTTTGGGTAAATTGATGATGATATGTGTGAATCTTTCTCACCATATCAGTGGAATTGTGACTTTATCCTTGTTTCCTATATCAATCCATTCACTAAGGATCTAGTTTCAGGTAAGAGTAGGTATTCCCATTTCCACAGTCATAGATTCTTCATATTGTGTTTTAGTTAAACATTTCCAAAACCAAACACCAAATTTTCAACTAACTTGGGGACATAGAGTGATTCTTCTTCTTTTTTGTATTAGGTGTTTCTTAGTGGACCTGATGTAGGGGATGTAACAAATGTTGTGGATGAAGGGGATATTTTTTGTATTTGAATCTATTGATGTCATTATTAGATATGGGAACATCACAAATTCTATACTTTTTTACCTCCACCCTATATGGAACTGAACCTGGATCACATGGATAGAATATGATTCTGGTTAAATTGAAAAAAATTTTCTTCTCCCATGATAACTCCACTAAAACAAAATGAAATTTGTCATTTATTCCTCCCATATATCATTTTTAATCATACTATAAAAATAAAATTTTAAATGTACTAAAACCATTAAACTTTATTGGAATAATCATAATTTTTGTTGCAATCATTTTAAGATTTCATATATTCATATACGTCCATTAAGTAATTTTAGAAAACCTATTTGAAATTTGTATATTAATTTTTTAAAATGAAATTTTTATTGACTATTTGATTATTTATACACATATTTTTTCAAAGTGAGTTATGGGAATAAATGTTTCTATCCACATGATTATGAAATGGTACTTTTCTAAATAATTGGTAAACTATAATACTGACTACTATCTCATAGATGTACGATTCTATCGAAAAGGGCAAAAAAGGGGACCAAAAAATGTAATGAAATAGAATTTCTTAGTGAACCATGATAATGGAAACAATCTCACAAATGTATAAAACAACCCAAAAGTACAATCGCTAGAAAAATGACCTATATGAAATGAAACCTTCTTATATATGTGTGTATCATCACCATTATAAAAGAGGATAGTGATTTGTGGTGTATGAGTGGAAAAAATTGTGAATAGAAATGTCTTGAAATTATTCATGAACTTGTTTTTCATTATAAATGCTATGTTTTATGAAGTTCAATATAATCTCATATCATAATTATTATATAATTAATATAGTAAATATATTTCTTATAGATGGATTAATAAATATAAAATTACTTTTTAGAAACAAATATTTCAATATAAACAGAATATATGTTTTAAAAAAAATAGATAATAATTGTGGTTATTTCATATAATATTGTTATAATATTACATATTGAAAGATAAATGCTAGTTATAAGATTATAATTATAAATATATGTTGTATGAATATTTTTAAATAAAACATTAACAAATATATATATATATATTTATTTTATTAGTATTATTATAATTGAAATATAACTATCTTATCTATCACAATGATATTTAGTGATAGAAGTTTTACCAAAAGTTTAGTGTCATGTCAATTTTTTTTGTAAAATTCCTTACCAACAAAATATTCACTTTTACTGATAGATATTCCCATATTAAAAATGCCTAATTATTTTGTAGTAGATATATTCCACTATAAACATTCTTATAAATCATATAATATTTATCTTAATCAAGTTATTTTATTTATATTTTTTAGGGAAAAAATATGTAAATTATATAATTATACAACAATGATCTGGTAATTACTTTATTAACAGAAAAAAATTAATTTTATTAAGAATATTAAAAAAAATATAATTTATGGAAATTAACAAAATAAATGATTTTTAGATGAAATTGACGTCTAAGGTATATAATAAATTTTTTGGTTCAATTTTAACTTATTATCATGATATTATTAAAATTCCAAATATTGAATTGTTTTAAAATATATAGTAATTATATTTTGTCAAAATAATATAATATTACTTTTTTTTAAAATTGTAAAAACAATATAAATATGAGATTTCTATAATATCTTCTAAAATGATATTAATACTTCAATTATGTTCTTATTTTAATCAAATAAGTAAAAAAGAAAACTTTTTAATAATGAAACGTTTCATTACCATTGTTAAAATTAAAGTAGGTTAACAAAGGGTCAATCAAAATAATAATGTATAAAATAATATAATAACATTTATAAAATTTATTTTATTATTATATTAAAATCATATCTCATAATATCAATAACTACATGGAATTTTGATGGTATTTTGATTTAGATAGAATTTATTATTATTTAATTTGTTTTACAATTCTGAATGTTCCCCTCACATCAATTACAAAAGGGCACCTCCTCCCTCACATCGCCATGTCTCATTGATCATAAAAAATAAAATATACCCTTCCAATATCCCTTTTTAACACACCACATAGAAATATTGAGGTTTCATACTTATAAAAGACCATCCCTATTGTCCCTGAGAAGAGAAATAGTGGCGTATCACTGAATAATATTTAATCCCTTTTAAGAAATGTTTCCAACTTATTTTTTATTATATTTCCTCTTTGATTTCTATTTCCATTATAAAGTAATGAATATTGAATAAAAAATATATTTAGGTTCAATTTTAATTTTGTAATAACTATAATTCACCTTATATACATCCCTTTAAAAATAGAATAACCACCTGTTCATACATATGATTTACCATATCCACATCATGGTCTAATAAGTTTTTTTTCACTAAGTCGGATATAAGGGTATTCTAATGGAAATAATTGATATATATAATAATTATAACATGATATTGAAACCATAATAAACATATACCATCCAATTTATTTATACCTTACCATCATAATGTATATTAAATAAATATATTCTATGTGCGAGATCTGGGACTTATACAACAAAACATCCAATGGAAATTGTAGAAGTGAACACCCAAAATAAGGATACTAATGAAATATTAAAATCAAACAGATGAAAAGATGATATTATATGATCATATATGAAATTATAAATATGATTATTACTCTTTTATAAATTAATAAGATTATATAATCCATTATACATAATTACGGTAAACATATGAAAGATTCCATACCGTACGTAAGGGTTAATATCACTAGCACATTTTTATTCAAGATTGTTTATATGTAAGTTAATGTTTGGGAATATTTATCTTTGTTGTCGACGTTTCATAAAAATATATTCCAAAATATATTTTCTATTATACTAAAATTATTAAAGTCAATTTTACCAGGTGTTAATTATTACTAAATCCATTGAAAATATTCAATTTTTTAATTTTACTAATGTTGTAAATTATTAAAGTTTTCTAAAATATACGAGAAAAAGGTTCTTTTAAAATATAAATATTGTAGGGATTTTTCTCCTTTTATAAATTATTAATTCTTTGAGATTTCCCATAAAATCTTTCAATATTATTTTTATTTAAAATCCTTTCTGATAATATTTTATGGAATTTTATGTGAAGACAAAATTTATAAGGAAGAAATGAACTTTCCCTCTATAATTAATTATACGAAATCTATCAAAATTGCCTTCCATCTATGATAATAGTATTTGAAGTTACATATGATTTAATGGGGATATTTTTATTGGATATTATCCAAATAATTCCTATGGTGAGATGGTTTTTATGATGGAATTATATTTATGAATCCATTTATTTCACAACAGGTTATGTATTGATTGAATGATGTTTATTAATCCAAATTAATTCAATGGATTCGAATATAAAGAATTATTTATGATAATGTGAAACAAATATGTATTGTTTTAATTATGTGATAGGTGGGACCTGTAACTCCCTCAAATTAAAAGGTTAATGATTAAAAACTCATGTTATAGACTGCACTAGAAAGGGTATTGAACTTGGTTTTGTAAGATATGGTTGGAAGTAGCTGTGAATTCAGTTTAACAGGGGACATTGTCTACAATTATAATCTTTACAATGATCCTTGACTAATAATAAAATGGTTTTATAATATTTTATATATTCCATAATTTCATGTCCTATGTAATGACCTCATTGAATATGATATTTAATTCATTATAAACATCTATGATTTATTCCATGACATGATATCATGATCTTTTATATGAATTATATAATTTTAAGAAATATTTTAATGTTAATGTGAACTTCTGCATATGCTATCTCACTAGATTACCATTATTATGCATTTGATACCACCCTTCTTTATGTTTCATTTCCCCAAGACATGAAAAAAGATATTAAGAATGATGTTTCCAAAAGGCACTAGATATGAAGAAATAAACAAAAGTTCATGTAGATGTTTTTTGCATAATTTTTCCATGTTTTCAAATTTCTGAATAATATAAACCTATATGGTCATTATATCATTTTTTTTTCTATTATGTAATGAATATTCTCTTATTTATGTGTTATATGTCATTATTAACAGTATCATATGTTATATTTGGTATCAGATTGAGTTTAAGTTATCATTTGGATACATGATGAGAAAACTAATATTAAGAACCCTAAGGATAAGTCAATGTATATGATAGAATCATAGAGTTATGGTCATGATCATAAATAACATTGGATAAAACCAATTGTTTTTTGAATTGAAATTTCAAAATTAATTTCCCTTTATTATTTGGTCTTCCCATTATGATTAGTTCCTCTGACATTATGCTTCTGGTTTTTAGTCAATGGATATAACTCAAAGGAACCATGAGAATCATGAATGTGACATAAAATGTAAGGATTTTCTAATTGAGAAAGCAGATATTATAAGATTTTGATTACAAAAATGTGTTTCTATGATCAAAATACATTCTCCTGTTATGAACCAGGAAGTAATTCTGAATGAGAAAATATGGAACAACAATTTTTTTATTCCTTCATGAGGAAGAAAACACATTCCTTCAGTGGGTCATCTGATCTTCTAGTGGAAAAAAATGATTCAGTACATCTAAAATGATATTTTCAATTACCTTATGTTCAAAACATGAGAAATTTATCCTTGAAATCTATTTTTTTGGCAGTGAAGAATTCCAATGCTGTAATCTCATCAATAATACTAGAGATATAGATGAAATTGAAATAATGGAATGAGAGGAGTTTAAGGGGTTATTCCTTGGTGAGTACTTCCATCATATTTTATGTAAAAATATAAAGAATAAATTTCTTTAACTAATGAAAAAGGTTGATTAATCAAACAATACATATGATGGAAAATATAAGATGCTTGCATGGTATGCCTCTAATTTAATTATTATTTTTGAAAGTAAAATTTATCGATAATTTGTGGTTTCAAATGAAGTCTACTACGAGAATTATCTATAAGAGACCTCAGTAGATATGAATAAATTATTGAATAATATTCAATGACTGATATATATAATGTTTTCAACCATATTTCTAATGGGATTAAAGAATATAGAATAATGAAATTTGTTGGGAAATCCAAAAACCATTGTGAAAAGAATGTGAGAATAAATTTATTCTCAATGTTTGGAAGGAAACATAAAAGAAACTATCGTAAGGGAACTAGTAAATGTTTTTCATATGGGAAAAAATAGAATCATTATTTATTAATGATGGTAAAATTAATGAAGCTATTAAGGCTATGTTTGATGGTAAATCACATGAAATCAATGTTGGTAATGTGGAGTACAACCATGAAGTGGGGAAATATACAATTCTCATCCACTCAAAAGCACCCAATCAATGTTGGTATTTATTGGCTTTCACTATGTTGATATATTATAAATTTAAAAGTATGGGAATTCATATATCATATCTCAAATGAATCTATGATAATTTATTGATGCAAGGGTGAATAGAAACTTCTAATGAAAAGTATATCCATCGTCTGGGAATTAATTTATATAAAATAAGGTTGGGTTTCTTATGTGGCTAGGGAGATGCTCACCATTAAGGATAAACCTATTGTATGATAGTTTATTGATTACTTTTTATAATAATTCACTGATACTCCAATGAATAATGATGTTGAGTTATTAGTTTAACTCAAATCATGTGTTATGCCTATTTAAAATACTCCTTATAGAATTTCCCTAATTGGGTTGTTAGGATTGAAAAACAATTGATAGAGAATATTGAAAATGGATTCATATTCCCTATTTCATCATCATGGTGTTCACCATATGATTTATCAATAATAAATATGTATCAATAATACTCTCCAATGTTTATTAAGAAATTTACAATATCACTACAAATAAAAAATATTATCTCCCTCACATTGATAATTTATTTGATCAATAATGAATTTGTCAATACTTTTCTAATATTGATATCAATTATGCATATCATCATTTCATAATAGAGGATATACGAAAGATGACATTTCATACAGGGTATAGAAACAATGAGTTTATATTGATGCCTATTTTTCTTACAAATTCCTCTATTAACATAATGTATTTAATGGATAGAGACATTAGTGACTATTATGATCAGTTTTGTTAGTTTTTATAGATATTATTCTTGTTTATTCATAGATAATAATTAACATGAATATTAATTAAGGATTTTACAAATTAATTGATTAATGGAAATTATTTATCTGACATTTACCAATTTTTAATTTTGGATTTAGAAAGCTTCATTTTTTGGTCACATAATCTCAAGAGAAGGGATATTTTTGGAAATAGAAACACAGACCATTATTAAACATTGTCCAAGACCCACAATGATTAATGATATCTATTCTTTTTCTAATTGGGCTGGTTATTAATGATTTTTTTGTTAATGATTTTTCATGAATATCTATTCCTCTCACCATGATGACTTATTAAAGAGTTATGTGCAAATGGAAAGAAAAATGAGAAGAGAATTTTCAGGATCTAGAGAGATGGTTAGTCCTAGTGCCTACGCTCACACTACCCTATAGTGGAGAAATGATTTTATCTATAATGATAAATATATGAATGGTATGGGATCTTTAATAACAACAAATGATTTGGAGATATCCTGTTCCAAACAATAATTGAAAATCCATGACCCAAATAAACCAAAATCCTTATTTAGATCATGTTGTAGTAACATTTTCATTAATTATTTTATGGAATTATATTTTTTGAGAAATATGTGATATATATATTGATCATAAATTATTAATATATGATTATATAAAAAATAAAATGAATATTCTCCAAATAATAGGGTTGTATTTGATTAATGAGTGTGAATGATAAATAAATTACAACCCTAGGAATATGAACATGGTGTCATATGATTTGAGTTGAAATTCCCATGCTAGCCTCTCTATGATGATAATCAAAGAGTAACTATTATTTAGGGACATTTAAATGATTGATCATGAAATTTTAACAGATTTGGAGAAATAATATCCTTTTTAAATTAATGTCCAACCATATACACCAGTGAAGCTTAAGGAGGAATAGAAATAAGATAGAGATCTATTAAAAAAGGTGAGAAATTTTTTTATGTTTATGATTTATTGTGATTGAATAATAGGGTTTAGGAACCATGTTTTTATTCTGACCATACTATAATTAATTATGGATATGTTTGATTAGGCACATATTTCATATTATTCTATTTATCAGGGAAGAACAACGTTGTGTGGGGCCCTAAAAAATTATTTTTGGTGGGATCGAATAATGATAAATATTGCGTAATATGATTCTCGTATCTTCGTTTGTCAGAAAGTTAAAGATGATAGAAAAATGTATGATGGGATGTTATAACCAATACCCATACCAAAATGGAAATGGGAAAACATTACCATGGAATATTTATTCAGACTTTAATAAATAATCTAGAGGCCATAATGCTATATGGTTATAGATAATTACCTTATGAAGTCCTCGCACTTCATTTCTATTAGGGAAGTCTTCTCCCATGACCATCTTGGTGAAATTTACATTAATGAAGTCATGAGATTTCATGGAGTACCAAATTCACATATATCTGATCGGGCCTGAGGTTTATCTTGATGTACAAGAGAATACATTAACATTCTGTAGATATATAGTTGAGTTTCATAATTTCATATCATCCTCAGAAAAATTATTTATCATGCAAGAATGATCAAAATATAAAATACATGTTTAAAGCTTTCTCTATGTATTTTAAATGTTATAGGGATCAACAAAAATCTTTCATAGACTTTTTTAAATCAATAGCTTTCACTATATTATTAAAATCCAGCATTTTGAAGACCAAAATGGTATGTAGTTAATACTCCCTAATGGTGCATTTTAGTTGGGTAAAAAAGGAAAATGAGACCTTAATTAGTTATATAGATGTTAGGGATAGTAATATACATTCAACATCACATAAGAGGTACTCCATGTTGACAAAAAGTTATACTAACAATCGATTAAAAGTCCAGGAGTTTGAAGTAGGTGGTAAGGTATTTCTATGAATATATCACTATTATAGGGTAATTATATTTTGAAAAAAGTGTATGATATTCCCAAGGTATATTAGGCCTTTGGAAATGCTTTATCCTATTAGTAATGTAGCTCATATATTTCTTCTTCCATTGAATCTCATTCAAATTCAGGATGAGTTCCATGTTTCTCTCTTAAAAATTATATTCTCAATCTTTCAAATGTACTAGACTCCAAAGTCATACTATTGGAGTAGAATATTTCATATGAGGAATAATTGGTTGAATTTTTGGATCTGAGAGATATATTTTTATGAAACATGACCACTCACTTGGTTATTGTTGTAAGAACATAGTTCTTCCTTTAAATCACATATATTTTCATTTCAGTTTGTGTTTGAAAAAGAGATAAAAATAGTTGAGGTCTGGTTATAAAAATATTAAACAACATGGCTGGGGGTTACATGTTGTGTAATCATAGTACATGTTTTATATTGATGTCAGTAGGACCTTTTTAGGATGTGTGTAGAATGTCGACAGAGGAAGGGAAGAATTTGCATATACACAACGTGTATTCTCAAGTATACACCATGTATATTTTTTGGGATAAAATGGGATGTATCCTCGTCTTCTAAAACTATATAGTACCTTCACTGCCTAGTTATCAAATAGCATCACCAAATGATAATTTTTCACCTGATTCTTCATCCAATCTCTAATTCATACATTGTTATATGCGTTGGAATCCCCTCGGTGAGTTCTCTATTCCACTTGGTTTGTTCTACATTATTTCATTTTTAAACCATGTTATCTAGGGTTGAGAATTTATGTCCATTTTGTAGATATAATTAGTTTTATCTCTAATTAATGGATGACACTAGATGAGGATATTAAAACCAGTATAAGGTATTGGGTTTCATGCATTTCTCTAAATTTCAAGCAATTTATATTTCTTGGAGTGTTGCACACACATTTTTGGGTGTCACCATAATTATGAATTGAATCTTGTAGTTTCCAATTGGTGGTTAAGTAGTCGAATATGAGTTATCATTCATGAAATATGTTGTTAACATAGAATTGGAGGCACCCTATGGGTTCATTTCCCTTTGATGACGGTTTATGGCAATTTGTCCATGGATTCCTATGAGGTATGCAATTATTTACCTATATAAAATGTTTAAAATAAAATTTGATAAATAAATTTATTTAAAACATGATATAATTGATTTTTAATCCTTGTGATGGTTTAAATTATGTGATAGGATATTTATATAAATTACCCACATTATTTTATTAGTGTTTTCGACATGCATTAATATAATTTAAAAGTGATTCTTGTTCTAACTATTGTGACCATTTGAGTTATTGAAAGGCCAAGCATTATGAGGGGTTTCCTTTCTTGAAATGATAATGGATGCCTATGGTTTTGACATTTTCATGCCTAATGTAATGATTAATTGAAAATTAAATGATTAATAGGGTAAATAAAAATGGGTGAACCACGGATTCAGATTAGAATTCTACAGATGGTTTCTTGTGTCTATTTTACTTTATTCAGTGGGTGAATCAAGGATCCATTAAGGGATACCATACAAAGTCTCAGTGATGATACTATTATATTAATTCATGATAGATCCATATATGTAGTGGTCAAGATCATGCATGCTTTTTTTAATGGTTGAAAGATTCATGGAATGGGGGATTCCATGGAACTATTCAATTAGATATGTTTATATTCCATGATAGATACATGGGTATTATTTATAGGATCCTGGGATGGATAAGTTTACATATACTCTCCGTAAACCTATAGTGAGAATGGGTTCATGAGAGAATCATATGGACAAGCTCGTAAAATGTAGGTTGTTTTTACATTGACTAAATCATGAATTCCAACATAGGAATTTCATGGGAAAACACATAATATAATTTGAATAATTAAATGGAATGAATTATGATTCATCATCCAAGATAGAGCACAATCTTGGATATGGTATTCACTTATACTTTTTAGATGGTCTTTTGAGACATCTTTTGTCATTTATTTTATACAAAGATATTCATACCATTGAGTAATCCATCGATTTATATAATTCAGTGAAATTGAATTTTTAATTAAAATGTAATGAATGTAAAAGGAAACCATTGGTTGTAAGAATATTTAATTTTTTTGTACTTCCTAGCTTTATGCCTTAATTATTGAACATTTCATGTTATTTATATTCACTAAGAGATTGGCACATACTTGAGTGGTTTCCTACTTGGATTTAGTATCACACCCAATTTGGGTCATGTTTCTTGAGCCAAAACGATTATATTATTGTAGGTGTAGAAAATGGAAAGGGACCTTATATATGTACTTTATATGATGTTTAGGATTAGGAGTACATGGGACTAATCCAAGGATTGTGATGCTTCTGAGTTCCCATTGACCTTGTTGTACTGTTGGTACTTAAATCATGTATTAATGCAGTGTAATTTTTTTGGCTATTTTACTAGAACATATAACATGTTGCATCGTACTTTTTCGGCCATGACATATGGTTAGTTATCTTATCAGTCTTCTAATATTTACTTCTGTTAGAGAGTATAATGATTCTTCTATTGTTTTATTATTGTGTATCCCTATCTTATACTCTGCTAATGAGGGAATAGTTTCTCCACTATCACACCTAGGACCTCGCTGATATTCTCCAACCTCTGGTGTTTGAGGAAACACACTTGAATTGTTATTCTAACAGTGTATGGAGCACTGTTGAGTGGTATCTGAATCTGGGAAATTACATTATGGTATAAAAGAAATTATTTTTTCATTTTCTATTTTTGTTTGGATATGATGAAAGGAGATATAAATGAAATTGGATTTGGTAATATGCTATTCCTGGCATTAGCTACCATGTATACTACAAATATCCAAATTTCCTCAAATTGATTTGTGATTTTTGGATTTTTAAGTATAATAATTGATTCGATTTCACCACTGGGTGACACACTTGTAATGTGATGTTATTATTGATATCATTTTGATACTAGTTTTTTTACAACCCATTGATATGAGGGTATCTCATATCATGCAACATATAGGCACTTGTTAGAAACAAGATTCTATTCATTCTTTCTATTCTATTAATGGAGCATTTCTGATTGAATGATGTTTTGATAGATATCAAGCTAGATATGCATGTTGTTGTGATAGGTACCATGATAGATATGTCTGTTTTTGTGATAAGTGTATTGGTACAAGTTATGGTTTGAATTGGATGGATTCCAAACATTAGTTTATGAGGTTTATGGTCCCTCTTGGTTTGGAATTTGGTGTGTCATGTTTCGACCATGTAATTAATCATGTTATGATATGCTACATATAGACACCTATCATTGGTCCCTAAGGTGTATGGTCAATCATGGATTTGAATTTGGGGGATCATGTTTCTTCTTTAATATAAAATTTGATGTGATGTCCTAAACGTAGATTCCATGCTTTTATTCATGAGGAGTATGGCCCCCATGGATCATAATTTTACATTCATTTGGATTAGGGTTTCCATTCATATTATAGAGACTATATTTACGAAATCCCATACAACAAGTCATGTGGTTCTCGGAACACATGTCATGATTTCTTATTTCTAGGAAGAAAGTCATTTTTAAAGTACAAGTCATGTACTTTGTGTACATGCCTTGTAGGAATTGACTGTGTGTTCAGCTGTGTGAGAGAGAACACGTTGTAATGGTTTTTGGAATGGAAACACCATTTACATTAGGTAGACAATATTTTGTTTTACACCAGAAGTCCCCATGTGGTTCTGGCCCTCCAAACATGCATGGCTTGGATGGGAGACATGAGTTCACGCAATGTACTAACATAACACACCATATAAATGTGGTTTTCTCATTTCCAGGTAGGAGAAAGTACACACCCATGTGTGAGATTGAGGGTACATGCCGTGTATGGTTTCAACATACTATGTACTTATATTTTTTAAAACATTGAAGTTTTTCTGTGTGTTTCTTGTTCTTTTACTCTTGATCTATAAACCTTGATAATGAAATTAAATTATCATGGGTGATTTACCGTGTAATTTCATGCCACTATGATGACCTGTGGAAGAACACAAGAACAGTGACGATGATCATACCGCGAAGGTTTTAGGCCATGGGTTACTAATGGATTTTACAGTCATTCTAGTTGTGACACCGGATATTATACCTGAGATAAGTGGTGATGCACAATTACTTCAATAATTTATATGGTTTATGAAACATTCCCTACCACATCTACGGCAGAGCTGACGCAAGTGTTCCATCCACATTATCCACCCACTTTTTCTAGGAATGGCACTCCACATGATGCCGAGTCATTGATAGAGTCCACACATTTAATCATAGAGCATTTAGAGACACCTCCAAAGAGGAGGAAAAATATCTCAATGTATTTGATCGGTGATTCTCCATGATATGGTGGGATGTTATCACTCAGTCAGTGCGTAATAGGGATACGGAATGGGGAGATTTTCATATAGTATTTTATTATTATTATTTTCCAAAGACATTAAGGGACAATTGATCATGGGGGTTTTTGAATACAGAGAATGTAACATTATCAGTTATAGAATATTCAGCCATTTTTACTATCATACTATGATTTAAACCTATTATAAAGGGTGATAATGTAGCGAAGGATAGGTGATTCGGGGAGGGTATCGGGTAGGATGTCCGGTCATTGCTAAATGTATTCATGTTGACAATTTTATCTCCTATAGTGAATCTAGCAGTATCCATCAAGTGTAATATGAGGGAATCTAAAGGTGCGAGC